>VOMN01036916.1:0-86411 GCA_014899125.1 Orchestia grillus
AACACCACAGCCTGCAACACAACACCACGGCCTGCAACACAACACTGCGACCTGCAACACAACACCGCCGCCTGCAACACAACACCGCGGCCTCCAACACAACACCGCGGCCGGCAACAATCAGTAGTTCAGTCAAAATTTTGGCAGAAGTTAATTCAAATTTCTTAATTTAAATTCAAAATTTACTGTAAATTCAAATTTCACGTCTGATTTGGCATTTTCAAGCTGCGGCGACAAGCTGTAGCCCATTCTTCCTCACCTTTCCATAACTGAGATCTATTGCCTCCCCAGCTCACCGTGACTGTTATCTGTCTTGCCCCAGCTCACCGTAACTGTTATCTGTCTTGCCCCAACTCACCGTAACTGTTATCTGTCTTGCCCCAACTCACCGTGACTGTTATCTGTCTTGCCCCAACTCACCGTAACTGTTATCTGTCTTGCCCCAGCCGGCAACGATACCAATGGCCCCAGGAAAGTGGTCCCCGGGAGGGGGGAGGCAGATGGGGACGATGTTGGGCCTGTAGCTGGCAGGCCGCGACAGCCTGAGGACTGCCACGTCAAACCTGAGGGCAGAGGTAAAGGTTTCTGAGCTCCGTGTCCCTTGTGTTATTTGTGCTCAGTGCTGGTGGTGGCGTTTGTGGATACTGAGTGCTGGTGGTGGCGTTTGTGGATACTGAGTGCAGGTGGTGGCGTTTGTGGATACTGAGTGCTGGTGGTAGCGTTTATAAATACTAAGGCTTTTATCAATGCTAAATCCTAGCAGTCGTGGTGAAAATATTGATGCCTCAAATTTCAACAGAACTTCAGAACTTAAACAATTATTTAAAATTATTTGTGAAATTTCTGACGAATCCTTGGGATGGGAGTATTAAGTTTCGAAAGAACTCTACTGTATGAGTTCATTCATAATAACAAAGGTGTTGAGCTGAAAAAAGATCATTTATTCATCTTCTTTTATAATTTATAAATATTTTACTAGTCCCGATGAAAAGCAAATAGGTTTGAATGCATCAAAACTCTTTGTAGTATGATTGCCTGAAACGCCTTCTCGGAAACTAGAAAAGAAGCAAAATTGAAATACCAAACTACCTCTTTAACTACTGCGATGTGGGAAACTTGATATTTTAAATAACAAGAGCTGTTCTATCCACATGGCAATTTCAAATATGGATATCAAGAGTAACAAAAGCGTGATGTGAAAGAATGTGCAACATATTTACCTTATCACACATCTTATAGATTTAAACGTCAGAAAGTTGTGACTTATGTCAAAGTTTTAAAAAACTATTCTACAAAGAACACAATCAATGAAAATTAGTTCGTTCCTGAGGCGGAATATTAAAATTCTAATATGCGGTGATCACTGTCTCCGAATATATGCGAGTACAGATTAGTGCGCAAGGAAATTCCTCCAAAAATCTCATCTACATAAATATTCAAGGGAGCTAACATGCGGAGCTGATATTAAAGTGTTTGTTTATAGCCCGTTCGTAAATACAAGTCGGTTATTATTTGTGTTGTGGAATAACTAGCCCTTTATGTAGGTGGACTTCATGTCACGAAGCGTTGAACCCTGCATTCAGAAAGCGTTCTCCAAATGAGCATAAAGTTTTGCATTGTCGATCGGGTCGGCATGTTGGAACTGGTGAAGGAAGCAGGACATTTTAACTTAAATCCAAGAAAACAATGAGGCGATAAAAATTAAACGAAGATCCTACTGAAGCAAACCTATAATCCCCTCCAGCTCAAAGTGGGCAGAAAAATAAGCAAAAACAGGGTCACACAACAGTGATGAGCTGCACAAACAGGGTCACACAGCAATGATGACCTGCACAAACAGGGTCACACAGCAACGATGAGCTGCACAAACAAAGTCACACAGCAATGATGAGCTGCACAAACAGGGTCGCACAGCAATGATGAGCTGCACAAACAGGGTCACACAGCAATGAGGAGCTGCACAAACAAAGTCACACAGCAGTGATGAGCTGCACAAACAGTGTCACACAGCAGTGATGAGCTACTAGAATTCTCGAATAGACCTAACCTCCTCGACCTACAGCATGAATGGACCCTACCACTGTGCGAGCCCTGCTACTTGGCCTCGCAATTTATCCCTGTGACCATCTCATGACCGCTGGGAGGCGAGTCCCCCAGACCCAATTGGATGAAATGACTCGCTACAGGTGCAGTCGACCCACCTGTCGGGCTGGGTTAGCATGTACTTGAAGTTGGGGTGAGTTCTTTTCTCGACCACCCCGAACGACTCCTTGGGATAGGGCTCGTAGTGCCGGCCCGTGTCCTTGGTGTCGAACTCTCCAAGGTGGATGGTGATGTCGCGGAGGCGCGCTCTGAGGGACATCGACTTGAGTTGTCACTGGGTAATCCTATAGCTGTGCTTCCTATATAATGATATGTACAGAAATTGTAGAGTTTCCTATATTCCTATAGTTTGTGATGTCACACGCGCGCGCGCTCTGAGGGGCATAGTCTAGAGTTGTGATGGAGTTTAAACTTACAGCTTGATTTCCAATTTTTCACGAGGTAGAGGAACTTTGTTTATTCCGACGCACACTCATTTCACCTGCCTAACTTGACCTAAATAAATGAATTTTAATAACCCGAAAGTGAAGCGGGCATTAAATGTCAACATTATACTATGGCCTATGTGGCGTGATCAGCTGCAGCCAACGACGGCTAAGCGGAGCGTGACGTCACGAATCATCTGGGTGGGCGGAACGCGTCCGGCGCTCCACTAGTGAAACGATAGAACTAGTATAGTTTAGTCTTCAATTCTGATGGTTTCGTTGACAACTACGATGAATATGCTTATACGTGCATAAAACCTGAACGACTGTTTACACGATATTTTGTTTGATTCGAATATAAGTTGGTCCTTTCAGAGTTGAAGCGTGACTTTTGACTGCTTCTTCTACGTCAACCTACTTTTAGTCGAGTTCACGGTTTTGCTAATCCTGTCCATTTTATTTTTGTGATTGTATGCACAATCATGTAATCATACATGCATAATCATACATGTTATTTGTACGCTATAGACACCAACAACTGCCAACCAGAGAGCCGCAGATGAGGCAGCTTTAGTATCGCAGCTTCATCGTGGGATGAAAGCTGTGACGTTGAATCTGTCCTCCTTTCAGAATCAGGAATGTGGGACGGAATAGATTGCCACTTAGTTTGGACCTCCCTATTCCGTGAAAAATGTGATCCAAAGAGCGGAAAGAAGAGACTATTTAGTATGGACTATAAAGAAAGATGAATCTATGCATAAGGTGCGTTCCCACACGGGATTCCTCCGTATAGAAAAACAAGGTAAGAATGTTGAGGAAGAAAAGTCAACGAAGAAAAGATAGAGATGGTGTGAAAATTGAAAGAAGCATTGCGGGGACGAAGAATAAAAGTCCAAAAGGCCTATCTATAACTGAGGTAAATTAACAAGGTCCTCCTGGAGATGTTAGTCCCATAGCATACGGCAGACAAACCTGCCTAGCCTGACCCTATTACTTATCATGCGTTTCCTGGGCGTTGAAATCCGGACCAAAAATATAAATTGTGTTACTGCAATTTTAGCCGAAAAGATGATTCTAACACATAATTCGATGCCATCGTTCCCTTATTTGTAAATACTGCTCGGATGTAGGAGTTGAAGAAGTACGGAAAAATTTGCTTACTATTAAATAAAATAAAATCCGTATCAAGTATTCAAACAATTGTAATCACTTTCAATGAAGCAAGTTCATAAGCAAATAATCCGAGTTGTTTTCATAGAAGCTTAACTTTTTATAAGAACAGTTGAACTGATAAAATATTGATCGTTCAAAGTACGGGGTCTTGCCGCTACATTCGATATAATCGTTTCATCACTTGAGCGTTCGCAGTAACCCGAATTTTCGAAGCCAATAAAGTTAGGCTATAGCCTAATATATTAAGGTATAGTAACTAAATCGAGATCAATTGAAATACCCTTCAAGAGGCACAGGATAAGCAATGGGTGTTAGAGTTAGGCTAGTCTATCCTATGCTATGGAGACTGGCGTCAGCACTGTTAGGTTACCTCAGCTATAGCCAAGCCTTCAGGACTTCTATCTTTCGTGTCCACTTTGCGATTTTCCTTTTTCATGCCTTTTTTCGTTTATTATTTTTCATCTTCTCTTCCTCCACTTTCTTAACTTGCTGTTGGATCTTGGGTGGGAACACACCTGTGCATAGATTCCACGTTTTCTACTATCTATACTTGATGGTCTTTCCTTCCCGCTCTCTTGAGATCGCATTCCATGTGGCTAGAAAGCTTTAAACTAACTAATAAAGTAAAAAAATCTTTAAGTTAGATTTTCTGCGGAGTGTGGCAAAAGCTTTTAGAACCCAACGTTAAATTCAAGGTTGTAGTTAAAGATTCTGCCTAGTACCACACTCCTGCTAGATTAGTACTTCTGCTCACAAAAAAATCAACTTTCATACCTACACATTCATATTTGCAGAATCACACATCATGAAACATGTTATGGTCAACAAACAAAAATATAAATCACGCGGCAATACACTGTCCCCCACAGACGAGGGTACCTGCGCAGCTTCAGAACGCAGACAAAATGAACCGTTTAAGGAGGCAAAAAGGTCTCGGCAGCAGGGCTGCATTTAGCTCGTGACCCGTTGGAGCCTCGCGGCATTAGGCGACGCTCAACTTTGTACGGAAAACTAGCCGCCGTTTCACGAAACAGGACGATCCAGTCCTCTAGCTACGGCGTAAAAGGGTCAACATAACGTATAACTTCACAAGCTGATATGGGACGTTACTTGAGCGATACAACAACTGCTCTCGAGTGAAAATAGGAGATAAGATACAGACGTCAAGGTTCTGCTACTAACAGAAGTAAGCCTCACACTAGGTTTGTTCATCACATGATGTCACGTTTCCACCTAAATTGCCATAGTGGCAAGTGTAAATGCAGTTTCCAGTTACAAAATGAGTTTCATGCAATTAACTCGACAAATTAATCGCTCCTGACTATCAATCGTAACGAAGTCCCACTCACCTGGCACAGCGTAAATCTGTGTCCTAATACGACGTTTAATTCAAGTATTTTCCGTTATCTAACACACAGTCGCTGGAAAAGTAATACGAAGCAGATATTCTATTGTGCATATAACCCACCTTACTAATCAAATCGTTACTATTGTTAGATTATGTACGGTTAGATTTGATTAGGTTAGATTAATAGTTATTTTAAAGCTCCGTATCCACACAAAAGTTGATCCAAAGAGATCGAAAAGAAGGAACCATTTAGTATGGATTTTAGAAAACGTGGAATCTATGCACAAGTGTGTTCCCATACAAGATTCCCTGCTCATAAAAACAGTAAGTTGAGGAGGAAATAAAGAAAATATAAAGAATAATCAGAGAAGAGGACATGGAAATGGAAAGAAGCAAAGTGATCACGAAAGATAAAAGTTCCGTAGGCTTAGCTAAAGCTGAGGTCACCTAATAGCATCCCTCTGGGGACGCTATTCCCCATAGCATACGATAGACAAACTTAAAGTAACCTAATCGTACTGCGTATCCTATGCCCCGGGAGCACTTCAGTCATAACGGAGATCATCTTGCTCTATCGTCACATAGCGACCCTTCAGGGTAGCCCTTGAGAGAATAATTACCAGGTAACAAATGCTACGTCATCTAAAGTTCTAAACCATGATGGCCATTAAGAAACCCAGCGATATCACTGATAATATTCAACGCCTAGAGGCCAGGAAAATTCTGTTCAATTCATCGGCTTCATTTTGAGCCAAGAGTACATGTGAGATGATATATTCCAGTCATGTAAATTCAGTTTCAGCACTTTATTCAATCCAAATACCTTGTCCAAACCAGCACACAACCCTATTTCAAGCCAACACGCAACCTTATTTCAAGCCAACGAGCAACCTTATTTCAAGCCAACACGCAACCTTATTTCAAGCCAACACGCAATCCTGTTTCAAGCCAACACGCAGCCCTGTTTCAAGCCAACACGCAACCCTGTTTCAAGCCAACACGCAGCCCTGTTTCAAACCAAACGCGACCCTGTTTCAAGCCAACACGCAACCCTGTTTCAAACCAAACGCGACCCTGTTTCAAGTCACCGAGTACGTTACGCGTTCATGCCTGCACGCCTCTTGAAGTTCATCCGAAATTAACTAGGTTTTGCCAATGTTTTTGCATTAGCCATTAGTTTAATCATTTACAAGCAGCCCTAAATTCTGTTGTTTTAAGCTCAATTAATGACATATAATTTTATTCGGCTGCGTCAGGCGGCTCGAATCCTGCAGAGGGGCGTCACAGTCCCGTTAGCAAGCCCTTGTTTCACATCAGCAGTCTCTTAAAGAACGTTGGAGGTCACATGACGGGGAGACGAGAGGGCTTATCTCAGTGGACAGATACGAAGTCGCTTGTTGCCGATAAGTTTTGATACGAGCCTGAACATCATGTGTAATCTGATGCCAAGGCAGCACATACAAAACAGGCATCGCGACAACACTAATATCGCGTGGTGATAAATACTGCCTATCTTCAATGGCGATCGATCCACTAGCTAGAACAGGTCTCCACTCGTTATGCGTAAAAATCGTGACTCATAATAGTCAAAATGGCAAAGTTAATGAGGTATAAGGAACAGAACAGAAGCTGCCCTCACGCATCCGCTGAGTCAGCTAGAAGTGGAGGGTAGTCGGACAATGAAGGAGATGAATGATACTACGAACTAAATCACAATAAATGTTTACAATGAGGTACTCCGTTAGGTCATGGCATCTTAGGAGACCACTGTGGAGTGCCAAGTTCTCAATGAACCTGAGCGCAATTCTACCGAATCTTAGAAGAGCTTGGAAACACAATAGTTTCTCCTTAAAATACTACCTAACATTAATTCCCTCGACTATGAAATAAAGGCAGAAAATAATATTTATCAAAAGTCTAAATCTGACACTAAAAACACAATTCGACCTTCTGTAGCTGACCTACTGTACAGATATGAAGTCACCACGCATCTATTATCAAATTGTAGACTCACGTTAGTTCCCACCGTCCCACGTTGTCACCCCTACGCAAATATTTGGTTAATTAGTGTCGCTCATTCTCATAATTAGCACGACGCAAGCGATGCAAATTGGTACAGCGTTACTGCTGTTTACCAAGCAGCTGACCAATAGCTGCTGTCCATCAGTGTCTAGCAAGTACTTGCTATAATTTGCCGTTAAATCAATTACCCACACCTTCAAGCCTAGAAAGTGCTACAACAGTCTCATTGGTTCTTTTGGTTCTTGTATGTAAATACTAAATACCTAAATGATCGATTCGATCGTGAACTACGAACACTACTCGACAGCAATCACATTTTTTTGTATGCTGAATCACATTAGGCCACAATTAGTATTAACTATAATAAGAGCTGCAACAAGTTTCAGATATTATTAAACATCAATTACTGATCTTGCATATCACTATGGGCAATCTGGTTCACATGTTTTTTTTCAGGAAAGTCTGTTCGTCTTTGTGATCTTTCATTCACAACAGCATTTTAATTTTCGTAAGTCTGCGAGCTGAGATTTTACTTGGCTTTCGGTATGCACGTGAGACGAGCCCTGGAGTTTCTTCCCTATGCTAGAGAAGGTTTTACCAAACTAGTTTTTGGAAAAAAAGCTTCTCAGATATCACGTTTCAGCGATCTTTCAGTAATGGCCATATTCAGCCTTTTTCAGTCTAGAATTTAGTCTTTAGACGAGGTTCGTTGATAACTAATTCGGTATTGCAAAAGATGTACAAAACCGACTCGCACTAGGTCGTGCTGAGTCGCTATAGAAACAAGAGTACTTCAGGTCATAAGTAAAAAAACTTTAGCATAAACATGTACGGCGAGACAAGGTTATCCCTATTGGTCAATATCTATAGAGATGAAACTAGTCACAAGTCTCTTCCTCAGCGAGTTTCTTGCCTGGAAGGCAAATAGAAGTGAAAAGGTAAAGTTGCATATTCAGGTGGAACTAATGAAACTACGTTGGCTAGAATGAAAGACGTAGCTAACCGGGCTGGAACTTACCAAGATCTTGGTTGGCTGATGACTGCTAACTGTAGTAGAAAGCAGGTACTGACCTTTACGAGGCCTGTAATTGCCTTGTAACTATAGCTGCTGTACTGCGGACTTACGTTTTGTACAAACGCGCATGTCATAAATTTGTTAAACAATAGATTTAGATATATGAGCTAAGATGTAACAAAAATACGAGTATCAAAATTCTGCTTCTAAAAGTTGGTAAGGAGCTAATCGGCAGAGAGGTTTCATACAAAATTCACGAATGCATGATCTACGATGTAAAATATCTCAAGAAGGGGCCATTCGCTAAATCTGTTAATAAAAGCATCAGTATTCAGAAATTTTCGCAGGACACATTTAGCCGAGATGGTGAGCAGGACGATAAGTTAACACTACGTCCATGAAGCTCATGTCGGGCGAGTGAGACAAGATTAATTGAAGGCTCTGATCGAGCCACAATACGTAGATAACAACGCATGTATGCTTTATTTTAAATTAGGATGCTGGCATGGTTGTTACAAGCTCCTGATCTCCATTTACGCATTGTGCAACTGCGGCGACTCGTGAGAGGGCATTACGCTATTCTCAGATGATAAGACAGCGCATTAGTGGCATGGTTTTTCCATATTACCCAAGTTAATTCAACACAGAACATAATCGGTAGTTGCTCTGGAGTCCACAGTAATAATACGCTCTTAGTGATTGAAATGTAATCATGTAATGTAGGAAATAAATCTTAACTTCAAATCTGACAAAATCGAAAGCAATAGTTTAAAGAACAAAGTAAGAAAACCGTGAAACTCGATGAAGTGAAAAACTATAATATGGATTTTAACATTTTTTCGTAACCGCAGGACTGAGGTGCCGACGTGCTGGAGACTACTATGCGGCCTCCGCAGATTTTGCCTCGCATATTATTATATTATTGCGTTCGCTCACACCTAAAGTACGTGTTCAGCGAAAGATCGTTTCTTACATTCGGCTCCAGCGATGTTCAACTATTTTTAATGATCATCGAGAGCTCCTCTTCTTTACGTCAGTACTGGCACAAACTCCAGAGCTTCATGACCATTGATTACGGATGCATCGCCTGGATCTAAATCCGAGTTTAAAAATGTTCCACGCTCCGAGTGGAGTAATGTAAAACGAGTCCAATCAAAACCTGTTCAGATAAAAGCGTTCAAATCCCGACTGAGCATTTTTACCCTACAAGTCTCCATTGCCTTCTGAATTCGGAACTCTTTCATTGCACCTACTGACGAAGAAAGAGAATTTCGGAATTGCAACTGATCTGCCTCAAGAAACTAGAATTGATGAGGAAACCGAGCTGGATGAGGAAACCGAGCTGGATGAGGAAACCGAGCTGGATGAGGAAACCGAGGCGTGAATTCAGTTTGTACTGGAATAGGCTAGGTCCCAAAATCATGGCCGCAATCCATGTCACACCCATAAATCTTAAAATGATCAATACGACCAATTGCATCAGCGAAGCTCTTAAAAAAGAAATTCTATTACGTGCCCGATGATAATATTTTATAATAATACTTAGATATGACATACCAAATTTGGAAGAAAAAACAAAATTATCATGAGAAATGAACAACAACGCATTAAATATTTCATTCTTATTCCCCCTAAGTTTCATTCAAAACTCGAGCCCCTCGGAATTAAACCGCCAAGCATCACCCACTTGTGCACGCAGTGTGCGGCGGTAGCCACGTAGTATCTGTTGACGAGCACACCCCCACACTGGTAGCCCGCTATCCTGATGTGCGCCTGCCACGGCAGCTCCGCGAAGCGAGCTTCGGTGCCCCCTATGATGCGCTTGGTCAGCTTGTTGGGGGAGAGTTTCTGCACGCCACACTCTGAGGAGACGTGAGTCGTTAACACTGAGGTTCATTGATATAAATGGAGCAATTTCGTTTCTCAAGCCCTACGTAAATCCGTTCCAACATCGTTCATTTACACAAGATTCATCGGAGCAAATTTCACAACAATTCACTTTCAACAGATCGAACGCTATGCATTTTACAGTCGTTCATACTCGCACGATTCCCCATAATGCATTGCGCAATCGAGTTTAATGTAATCATGACGATGTATTTCACGAACAATTATTCCTGCTAGATTCACTGCCGTGCAACAATCCACAATTAATTATTCCCATTAGATTAACCGCAACGTATTCCACACTACACCATTCTCACCAGAGTCCCAAAACATCCCAAAACTCAGACTTCTCCCCAGTTTTGTTATAATATGTTCTATAACCATACATTCTCACCAAATTTTCTATCCCATAACTCATTCCACAACACACCATTCTCAACAGACTCCCCATAACTCATTCCATGTACTACCAGCCCCTCTCACAGCGATTGCTGTAAAAGTTCCACAGCGAACCATTCTCATCAGATTCCAAGACATCCCACAACCGATTATCCCCCATGTTTATTCCCAATTATTCTTACCAGGTTCATTGTAATAAATTTCGCGGTCAGGCTGCTCCTCCTTCCTCGAGAGGGGGGCGACGGACTGCCTGAGCGCCTGCTTGCGGTACTGCGCCTCGGCGCTCAGGTGCGGCAGCGCCGCGCCGATGCCGTTGCTAGAGTACTCGTCCTCGTACGCTGCCCTCGGGGGAGGACGTCTCTTGTCCGGGGTAGGGGCCAGGTGGGGGGGACGCTGGTCTGTCCCCAGCCACGATCCTGTAAGCAGTTGAGCTCAATAGTAATAAAATAATATATTTACCACGCGAGAAATCGGACATTCAATACTTTCAAAATGACGAAGGCAGAAGTGCTGGAGCTGATATTTATGGCAAGTTGGCCAGGGGGGCAAGTTAGCCAGGGTGGCAAGTTGGCCAGGGTGACAAGTTGGCCAGGGTGGCAAGTTGGCCAGTGTGACAAGTTGGCCAGTGTGGCAAGTTGGCCAGTGTGGCAAGTTGGCCAGCGTGGCAAGTTGGCCAGTGTGGAGAGCTAACTAGTAAAAAGATAACTATTAATAGTAGGACATACCTTCAGGGAGCCATGGGAGCCTCGACGGGGAAGAAGGGTCCGCAGCCCTCAAGTGGGGAGGCAGGATGAGGTTTGCAGAACCTGGGGACACCGGAATAGTTGAGGAGTACGCACCACCACACCACATATACGCATATGCATATGTGAGTAGATAATAGTACATAAACAAGAAAATAAAAACTAACGGACAAACGTGAGGACGTGAGTTTCATGAGCAACTGGCTCAGATATCAAGGAACGAAATACAGGCACAAAAAGTCAGTAGACTTTAACACTCTTCTCGTACTTGTAAAATTCAACACACATGCATAAGAACTAAACTACTGACTTGAATCAAAACAGTTACAACATTATACCAGCAACAATATCAAGGTCAACACAATCTTGCTACAAATACTGCCCACAATCATTAACGAAGGATCTAAGGGAGCAATTCTCCTTACCAAACTAGGACAAGTACCAGCACAAGGAGGGGTAATTCATAAACTAGTATCAACAAAACAATTTCTCGCTGTAACGCCCACGCATAACGCATTCATGCAGGAACACGGCACCTGAGGATCAAAGTGCATCGCTGTCAGAAACCGCACAGTATTTTATATGCAGCCCAACATTTGCTAAATTTGAGAAAAAAGAAAAGAAAAATCGTTTATTCCGAAAAGCTAAATCACTTTCACTTCCTGTTCATCTCAGACATAGATTTTATTCCAATTTACCCCTTTATTAGAAAGTCAGTCTTAGGACAGTTGTAGTTATAATTTGCAGGTAAATTATACCTAGAAGAGGATTCCGTTGTCAGCACTGCATTGCTGTCCAGTATTTGAGAAAGTTTCCCTGCAGCACTTCCTTACCACTTCAGGAGAACTACTGTCTAGTCGGAACTCCTATTGCTTGATTTTCAGAATTCGTGAGCTACAGCTTTCCATGAACTCTTAAGTATTTTGCGATGTTCAGTTTGTTATGTAAGATGTAAGAATATGGGGCCGGGAAACATTTTGGAATTCTCTTTCAAACCTACAGCTCTTTACAAGAAAAGAGCCTCAGAAGGGTTATCAGAAGAGAGCAAAAGCTTTTCCAAAAATATCGCCCGAGTTTCAGGACTCGTAGTAAATCCAGCAGAAAAACATTCAAGACGTCATTGCCGAGTTACTCAGAATGTTAGTGTCAAGAAGATGAGTACCCATCAGTCCAAGTGTCCTAGAAAGTCCTGTGCGCAACAAGGTCCTGATCTCACCAAGGGCGGAGGCCGGAGCGTCCCTAAAGAGGCCACCGATGTGCCTCAAAGAAGGCCCCGTGGCCTTAATGTCACTCCTGACGCTCATGGCGCCTCTTGAAGTCACGTGTGACGGCACGCAGCACGTGTAGATGTAGCCTCCACCGCACTTGTTCACGGGCGTGCCTGTGGCGGGCACGGTCGTTGCAGTACGGGCAGCATGGAAACGTTAATATACGCTGAGCAATTCTTAAAATGTTTGTAAGGAACTGTACGACGCGCTAAGTAGCGCGTGAAATTATTTATGCTTTCCTTTGTAAATGAAGAGAATATGTACGTGCAGCTTTCTCAGTCGCTGTGATTGAGGAAAGTTTAACAAAAATTCTCGTGGATATTTTTTGCATCAGGTCAAAACGTGTCACTTTGAGGTTTGCGTTGATGCTCGCAATCAGCGATGCAAATTGAGAGCGATGCAAAACACTAGGCCTATGTCAAAGTGTCTTCATTATTGTCATCGTGACCAATGCGATTCAATTTAAAGTTTTCATTATGCGAGCTAAAAATGAAGGTGTAACCATTTTTCCATAAATTCAAAGCGAAATCTTCGTTTCTCAACAGCTAAGAATTATTATGTAAGGCAATCACGTTTGAATATGCAAAGATATTATCAAGTTACGTAACTTATTCATTGGTCCTCTTTTGCTTTATGTTTAATTTACTTTATATAAAAAAGATGCTGCTAATTATAAGGAATTCTGAAGATTTTTTCGTAAATGTTCGTAATTCGTTCTGAAATACACGTAGAGAAAAAAAGCTAGCTTGGGGAAATTTTTAAAGAGTAACCAATGCAATCTTACCTCAACTCGGAAATGAAGTTTGATAACATATTGATCTAATAACAACAGCAATATTCAAGTGTTTTGCACAACTTCAATAATGTGTCAAGTACTTTGTACAACTTCAATAATGTGTCAAGTACTCTGCAAAACTTCTGAAATACTAAGATGTTACCATAACTTTAACAATTTTCAGGTATTCTGCATAATTTCTAAAACGTTAAATTACTTTTTGGATCACTTCGGAATTATTCCTGTACTTTCTCATAACTCTGAAAAGCTGAGATGCAGAGATACAACTCTAGTTCTCCCACGACGAGAATTAAGTTTCCACGATCTCAGACATCAATAATTTTCACGCACACACGAGTCACTTCAAAAGTAAACAAATTTTCCTATACAGCTCTGCAGTGTCCAAGTAGCGGTAGTTACAATATGTAATTACAACAATTACAAGCAGCTGTAGTTACAATATGTAATTACAACAATTAAAAGCACCTGTAATTGCAATATGTCATTAAAAAAATTGCGCTTACAAGGGCCTGTAGTTACAATATGTAATTACAACAATTGCAATTCAAGTGACTGTAATAACAATATGTAATTACAACAATTACAAGCGGCTGTAATTACTATGTGTAATTACAACAATTACAATCGGCTGTAAATGTCAAAACCCGCTGCTTCAATCGCAATATTGAGGCGGCTCGAGCATCATAGCAATGCACTCACCTCCTTGTATGAGGCAGGTGAGCAGGAAGGTGCAGGGTGACAACGACCCCTCGTTGCTACACTCGGACGGCAGGCTCAGCAAGTTACGCAAGAGCCAACCCCCGCTCTCCACTGCGGCACATTGTGGGGGCATTGCAAACCACACCGAACGTCAAATGCGTTCGGAGCGCGAAATTAAACCCTCTCTATGCTATTCTACGCTAGGATTAGAGTTATCAAATTTTGGTATCATGGATGACGCCAAACATCGAAAGGAACTTAGAACGCGGAATTAAACCCTCTCGATGTTATTCTACGCTAGGATTAGAGCTATCAAATTCTGGTATCATGGATGACGCCAAACATCTAAAGGAATTTAGAACGCGAAATTAAACCGCAATTAATGTGACTATAAACTAAAATCAGAGTTTCTAGAACTAGAATCGTGGACGTCGTCAAACGTCAAGGACATTCAGAGCAAAAAATTAAAGCCCGATGATAACACTTTGATGTAGGACGCGGATTACGTAATTTATGCATGACAGTTGTCATGCTAGCTTGGAGGTCTAGTACTGCAAGAAGCGTTATTATTAACGTTTTTAAATCATAGTTTAAGAGATTTTATGAACAAATGATATGCATTGGAACAATTTTTACGTAGGTATTGAAATATTTTTCACTCAACATCCAATAACTAATGTAAATGAATAGTTAATAACAAGCAAACAAAGTTGAGTTTGCGAAGTGATCAGTAAGCGGAAATTTAGTGTGCATGCGTAATTTTTAAAAGCGGTGTTGTTTGAGAAAAATACACGACAGTTAGGACCATTCTTGGAGAGGAAAACAAACAATTGCCTTCAATAGAATCGCGTGCACACTTTTCACATGAACTCAGATTTAAAAAGAAAAAATAAGATACTTCTGGGAAAGAGAAATGATGATTCTCTGAGTTCCGGCCAGGAAGCCTCTGATGCGTGCACACTTGAGGGACACCCCTGGGTGGTCGAAACCTGCCCTGATAAGCCTCCAGGGGCCATAGCAACAGAATGTATACTAATAGGTTCATAATGGATCTAGGAAGGTGACTCAGGAGAAACTTTACAGCTTCAAAGTGGCCCATTGACCGTATGCATGTAAGTGTATATGTACAAGTAAATGTATGTACAGTACGTTCTGTTTGATTATGCAAGTAATTTTTGGACAATTTTCAAAATGGTACTTAGATTATTTCTCGAAAACATTGCGAGTTTTAGAATTTTCCACGCTTTTCTGAGTGATTATTCCCAATTGAATTCAAGTGAAACAAGATTTCCTATTTTTTAAATACTTGCAAATATGTCTCAAGTCAACATTCACTCTGATTTTGCATAGGCACGAAAAAATAAGACTACCATTTTTATTCGGTATTCTATGGATGAAATTGCATATTTCTGTGCTCAATCGCTATGTACGGTAAAGTATAATCGAGCAACAAACCATTAAGGCTTTTAATGCAGGTATGAGCAAACGTGGTGCCCTCCATTTATTAATCCGTAACGAGACCTGTCAACTGCTGACGTCAATTACGCTATCTCAGATGGCTAAATTGATTGACTAGCGCTTCCAATTGCTTCTCACGGGACTTCCAAGCTTGAATATTGTTTGCCATCTGCATGAATCCTCCTCTTGACAGTTGACCGTAAATTTTCAACGGGATTGAAATCGGGACTTTTCGAAGGCTACACCTTTAAATTCTGCCCTTTGAATCTATGGTCTAACAGCTATTTTTTTGTGTTCTTTGATGTGTGTGCAAGTGAATTATCCAGTTGAATTGTTAAGAGCTTTACAAACTTGGCTGATCATCAAACCAGGGCAGAAATATGTCCTCCAAGAGCGTACAATGTGATTTTGAATTCAGTTTCAATCTTATTGACAGCTTGTTGGGGCTAATTAACTCATCTCCTTAGATACATGCCTAAAACATGATACTGCCAACAGCTTTCTCTTCGACAAATACTCAGCGCTGGCAAACGACCATTCAACAGCCAACCATATGACCGATCACCCACTAGGTCCATCGAGCGTTGCACGGGACTGATCAGCCAAAATGACATTGCTGAAGTTATCCTTCATCTAATTCTGTTCCCATACAACTTTTTTCATGCCGTGTCCATCGTTTAATGGGGGTCTATTATTGGGACTCTCATATTGGCAAGAGTGTTGAAGATCCCACACCTGGTGGCTTAATTTGGCGCACCAGCCGCAACGAAATCATTCTTGCTGGTAGAATGAACAGCTTTGGAAGTTCATAACTTCATTTTAGGAACATCCCTTACTGATATGTCTTGTAAACGCACTTTTTCGGGTGTCTTTTTGTGTGTTTCACGAGAAAATACACGACTTTACAGCGCGGTGATCACGACGTTTCCTTTTTGATGTCTGGCTTTGACGTACCAGCTCCAAGCATGGAAGTAATTTTCGCACGATCTTCTTCAGTTAGACCAGATTTCTTGCCCATTTTTATTATTTATAACAAGTGTGCATAATTCATCAAACCAGTCGAAATACTACAATTTCACAAACTTTAAAAAACATGGCAAATAAGAGTGCAATTCTTTTACTAAACTAACTATGTCGTAATGAATTTTTCTTTACAAGTTAGAAATGTGGTATTGTAGAAAAACTGAAAACACAAGACTTTTTTAAATATCTCATTTAATTGAACACACTTGCATCGTCAAGTAGAAGGTACTGCATAACTGCTGCTTCACTCGGTGACGCGTGCTATGCGTAGTGCAGCTAAGAGCTTCACACCTCACGCGTATGTAGGTAGGCCTGTGACCAAGACTTAGTGCCCACTAAAAAGCTTAATCGCTCAAATGTCAAAAAACATGAGATGAGAGTTTTTAATATTTATCATTTTAATGCATACTACAAAGCAGGTGTATGTATGAAATGTAAAATGAAATGAATTGAATAACGAACTTGAAAAAATGTCACTACTCTCCGGAACGTCAAATAATATCACTAATATTTAACGTATTTCATCGAGACTCGGTCGTAAGACGTAGACATCGGCATGGATGTGTAACTCAGGCTTGAAAAGAGAGTCGTTACATTCCAAAAACTCTACGGAATTAAGCCTCAATATTTCATTAATTCATCAAGACAACATGATTCTTAAGTTGGGACAGTGCATAGACTGTATTCTGCTAGTCACGCAGGACGTACAAACTCACATAAATAGAGAACATAAAAGTTTGACGTTACACTAAATTTAATTTTTTTTCGTTCAAACGTTTTCAAAGTCATAAAGAGTATTCTTTAGCATACTCCGATACCTAAACTAATATGAAAAATATAAAATTGGCCTGAAAACGACATATCAACGGGGAGGATGAACTAACCAAAAGGGCCAAAAGAAAAAACAGCACTAGTGCGTTCTAATTAAAAGCACAATAGAGTGCAAGAAAAGCATGTGAGGGAAGCCGTTGTGGGGAACGCTTGAGGTTTTCGTTCAACAAGAGGCAAATGAGTGACAGTGATGGGCGTGGCAGGTGAAGTGTGGTGTAATCACAGCAGCGCAAGGTGCTATCTGACAGCTCAGTTGTTTCAATAGATTAGGCCCCGCCATGCTCTTCATGGAAATTGGGAAGCGATAGGTCCAATGTGAAGAAATGTGGCCTATTGGAGATTTATTTAGTATTTAGAGAATTTACGAAATATATTTGGATATGTAATAGTATTTTATGTACAAAGTATACCACATGCCAAAATTTTACTGGCAACGATACCTGTATACTTCTCACGCTAAGCCTAATATTTTTCCCAGGATAACTAGGATTCCATAAATACTTTAAAACAATTGGATTGGTGAAAAAGTTACTATATAAGACGAAAACAATTGAATATTTGCACTAAAAAACGACTAAAAGTACATTACACAGGCATGTTCGATGACGTTATGTAAAACCAAACCCAAGCAACGTTTCATGCATCACAAATGTTAAGACGAACAAAAAATATGACATAACAATCTTCGAACCACACATATTTTCACGAAATTAATATTAGTCAAAATTTTCCAGGCTGTTCTAGACTTACTAAATTTTCTCAAATGTGTTAATATGCAAGAAATTTATTCCCCCGGAAAAAAGTCATAAGAAAACTGCATTTACGAACTTGCAGCGAAGGAGCACCAGAGTGGGAAAATCTTTACACTGAACGAAACAATTCATACGAGTAACGATTATCATTCGCAAGGTTGTGAATTCATATTTATTCTTAGGTCATTCTAATTCGTCAAGGAAGATGAATCAAGGCATTTACATCCAGCCAATCTCGCAGAAGCTGCAAGTCTAATGAAAGTTTCATACGGAACAATTCAAAATACGGGTATGCAACAATTCAGAAGCTACGTTCCTGTCAACGTTTATTCATTTATCTTCGTATGGGAGCCTAGCGAAGAGCGGAAACGCGTCAGAAGATATTATTATTTTTTTAATCGTTTATACTTATAAGGAATGGAAAACATTACAAGGAAATATCATCTTTTTAGTTTTATTGTAGGGCACACACCTGTTGTGACGACACTCTGCCTTGCCGCTTGTCCTGCAGAGAAATAAAGCTGTCTGTCGTAACTCTGTTCTTTTAACGTCACTGTCAAGAGTGCGTGCAAAAAAATTTGACGTTGCAAAGCGTAAGTGATGGCGAAACAGCGTCGACTAAATTATCAACTTTTAATAACAATGGGCGGGAGAGAAAAAATTGAATTACCAATCCATGAAAAGAAGTAGAAATTGAAAAAATATTCGCAGCTTCGTTCGTGACTTCTATGGAGACTGTCTTTTGAAACTGATTAAGATAACGTGAAAATACAATCTACGGGACTCTTTGCAGTACTTTTTGAAGTATAAAAAATACACACCCTCGCCAGAGATGGACACCCCCATCAACGTTGTAATTTCAAATGCAAACCTGCATGCAAGCCAAACCACAGGGAACGTGCACTATATACAATCAGGGTAGAAAGGTTTAATTACTCGTTAAAAAGGACGCATTACAAACGGTCATATTCCCCCAAATCTGTTGCTCATGAACAAGGAATAACCATAATCACACCTTAAATTCTACGGAATTATTATCTCAACTACGCAAAGGCAGACATCCACAACAGAAAACATTTCATATACAAACGTGTCACACTACGCAAATATTCTAGCGCTCTAGGCGGTGCAAACTACAAGTTGGAGATTTACAGGGAACAAAAATATCAATGGCTAGTAATGAAGACACTTACTGCACAGTAATTGGTTCTCGTAAGAGACACTAATCTGATTCGTAATCAAAATAAATCACAACTAAGCATGAGAATGGTTAACGATCTGAAATCTATCACATCATATCGCACCACTCACAGTCAGATTATATTTCTCTCCGATGCTCTGCTACAAAGAGAAGCTCTGTTTATTTACCCACATTTTGAATTACAACTCAATTTTTATACATAAGGATCCACTGCTTCAATTGATATTTTAATTTTGAACGAGTAGCATAATTCCCCTCAGTAGCAGTGGTGCACCAGCAAGGCTTGATGCCAAACAGGAGGTGACGCATATTTGACAGGAATTGTGTGGTGATAAAATCTTTGGCGTGATGTACAAGAAATCTCACTAATTCGCACAAATTACCTATCGTCTCTGCATTGAACCATGTAATACATGATCACGTCGAAACGTACTATTTTAAACAAGGTGCGAGTTCCTTTTTGTTCTTGGTAAGTCGCTTCTGATAAAACTCTCCAAACACTTTCTAGAACAAATTATAGAAAAATTATTTGAACAAAATTTTACTCAAAAATAAGTACCTAATTTTCGGGCCACACATGAATGCTTCACTTTCAGATATTCATAAAATGCTTTTTTTACCTACCTTTCTATATCTTCAACCATCGTCTAGGCCCAAAAATTTTAAGTAATCTGTTTCAACTTGAAATAAATAAATTATCAAGCAATGGTTATACATGTAGCTTTTAGAAAAGAAGTACTCACCCTGCGCGTGTGAGGTAGGGACGGCTGAGCAGAGAATCAGCAACAAGGGCATGAGAGCCCTAAAAATCTCACCACCTCCACTGAATGCTCGCAAAACTTTCTTCTTGCTCTGATTTTCAGAAGGTCGATGAAAAGCCGTCGAACTTCCGGTTGTGACGTCATACTTTGACTTAGTTTTGACAAAATTTCGTCTTTTTGAACTAGATTGATTTGTGGAACAGAAATGATGATGGAGTTGAGGACTGTGTTGTGTGGAGCGGCTGTGCCTAGCTAGAGAACATGCGTCTGTGGAGGCACCTGACGAAGTGTTGTAGTAATCGCACGCAAGAAAATCATGACGAACTGAACTTGTTTTGGCGTTACTGATCCCTCTCGTTGGATAAGTATATTGAGATGATTTTCTGCGCTTTAGCAACTTGAAAATTGGAAGTTTATTTAAATAATCATGAAATATTTTACCGGAGAAATCAAGACTGGCCAAAGAACCACTTTCAATATGACTGTGGTTTTGAAATTCTAGCGAAGGCGAACGGCTAGATTTCAGCATACCCTTGGTATGAAATTCACTCATATTCTGCTGGCTCAGTGTGAACGAGAGCACTTTTATGTCACCATCTAATTTTTCGTCATTCTCTAACTGTTGAAAAGATGAGCATTTTTTATAAGACAGCTCACCCCGTAAGCCTATAGGCTTAAAGTAACACCAGCTCAGAAAATTATCTGAAATAGAAGAGTTGCTGCGTGTAAGTGCTACGTTTTTTATCACTGAAATTTCATCGTTTTCTCTTTTATCTAGGCTTGACAACTCCATTTTGACTAGATGGAATCACTTCATGAAACAATTTATGAGCTACTATTTACAAATAGAAAATCATTATTCATCATAGGCAAGTCATACCTACTATCACTACCTGCGCTGAGGCTTGCAGAAGTCTTCAAGAATAATAAAAGCGCCTTAAACTTGTTATCATGCTTCTACAGTAGAAATAAATTGTAAATTTTCCTTGCAACGCAAGTGAAGAAAATTTTTTTTATGAGAAAGCAGCTGACGGCCAGCTCAATAACGTTATAGAAGTAAAACGAAGAAAAACTACGATAGGCATTAGAGTAAGCGAAGCATGTAGCTATCATAGAATTTTTATTACAAAAATTAGCTTTTTCGATTTTGAGGATTGGTTGTTTTCGAGGGAAAATTTTGACCGAAGAATCAAAGGTCGGTGAATCAGAATAACTGTTCGAATGGAAGGAAAAGGAAAAGAAGAAAAAATAAATGTTGTGAATGTTTGGAGCGCCGACGGCCGCGTCAACGGGGGATCTTCATCGGAGGGAGAACCTTGAGGCATCAGTCGTCAATCTGGAAAATATGAAACAAGGATGTAACACATTCCTCTACTGTGACAGAAGTTACATATACGTAGAGCGAAAGGTAAGTCATGATGAACAAGTTAAAAAATAATATTGATAACATTCAAAACTGCAGGTAAAAAATACGTTTGAAAACAACTGAACAAAACAGGCATAGCTGTGTCCAAGAATTGGAATATAATAAAAGAAATAGAAAATGACAATTGTAAGACCTGAACCCATCGGTGAACGAGTCAGAAACACTAAAGAATTGTACCCTACGAATTTATTTCCACACAGTTCGTGTGAACTGTGAAAAACTCAATAATTCAAGTAGGTCAACTTAAATTTTATTTACACAATTAAAACTCCTCCTTCAAGACAACGAGTGGTAGACATGTGTGGTAAGAGTGAATAAATAAATATAAATAACCGAAAATAGTCCAGCTCAATATAGTTGTCTCAAAAAGGCGCCACCAGACTTCTACCAGTCCAGCATGTTAGGAGGTAACCGCATTTCCAACGTCAACATTCACTGCCACGTGGGTTGTTCTCATGAGCCTGAGCAGCACCGCACCCCTTGATAGAGGTCCGATTGAATGAGCATCGTCTGGAGGAACATTCTTCCAGGACAGTCATCAAAATATCAACAAAGATGCATGAATGCCTCCAAGTTTTCAAAACGCGCTACCAGAAGTAAACTCGGACACACGTTGCATGGTCCCAAAGTAACCGGCGTAGGAAAAATGTCTGCGACCAAGTAGCTTACTTTCTTTACTACACAACAGCAGCCTCCCTACGTGATTATTTGGGCCCTTGGTTGTCTGTTGTCTCCTACTCGTGAGGATACAGAATAAATAGAACAATTATTTTTTATCATGTTCAATGATTAATCCAGCCTTCGAGCGACTTTTAGCTATAACACTAATAGACGATGATGATAAATGAAACGAGTACCTTGTCTTTGAAAATATTTGCATGCATGGTTCTCAGAATAGATTTTGTGACATGCTGGACTCAAACTAGCACGATTTCAAGGCTTTGAATTACATATTTCAAGAAAATTGGAGTAAAATTGTTGACACGGTCCAAAATTAGTAAACTAGAATGATAAAATGAAGTACTAATAGCGAACAAAATATTTCTCTCACCTTCAGTAGCCATCGAACACACTCATACAAGTGTAATTACTCTAACACATGTGCACAACGTTGCGCATAAGCATCATATTATTTATACAGAACAAAATGTCTCTCGATTGAGTACTTAAATTCAATTCTTTATCTCAATACCACCATTTTAAACTGGTAGCCAAGCAAGATTTCTCCGCCTTGGACTAAAATCAATTTCATTCGTGGTATTGCACGAGAGATAAAATTTTCAAACACAAATGAGGCTGTCGGGACCGTGAAGCAGTCTCCTCCATTCGAGGCAAAAGCTCCACGGGCGACTTCCGCCTATCAAAAAAGTGAAGGTGGCCCAAAAGAAAAGGTAATTGGCACTCGTTGTTCTTTAATTAGACGGAAGTAGCCAGATTAATCACTCAGCTTGAGGCCATTTCTTCAGTCCAAGACCGTAAAGTATCGGCTAGTCTTCGATGATTAACTTTTTCAATCATTGGCCGGCTCTCCCAACCTAATTTAATCGAGGTGGGAGTTCCTTGTTGTTTCTTGTAAGTCGTTTTTGTTTAAAATCTCCGAACAGTTTCTAGAACAACAAATTATAGAGAAAACTATTTCAACAGGCAAATTTCAATCAAGCAACTGCTGTTGGCAAAAAGCGCAACTGGAAATGGTGCCGCTTGAAAATAAAACGTATCGGGACTACAATGCACGACTGACGTAAAAAAACACTTTTCATATCCCATTAATGCGCAAATGTTACTTAAGTAATTTTGCCAATTTTCAAAAAGCTAATCGTTAGCATTCACTTACTTCAGAAATAAAACTTGAAGGAAAAACATCGCTCAGATCCTGAAATAAATAGAATTTCGTAGAGGGTGCGGGTAGAAGTCCGAGGTACCAAAATTGTTATATATAAAATAAATTTGTTGATGTCACTTTTAAATTTCAACTATAAGTGACCTCAGTAGCAAATGTAGAGGCACTGTATAGTTAATGAAACATCTATTGCTCTTACTTCAGTAGCCATCTCTTACGCTTGCTTACGCTTGCTATTATTTAGTATTCCCAGTATCCAATATTCATACAAACTTTCGCCATGTATCAACAAGTTAACGAGGGAACATATACATACGTTTTCATTAGTATGCATACGAAAAACACGCACATGGCATGTGTAAGCGATTCAACACGCCTATGACTTGAAAAATGTGAAAGTAATTCAGATTAACAGGCTTGGCACACAGACATGATTCGTTGATTTTATCATTTTTGTTTCCACCAGGGTCACCAGCAGCAAATAACTATGGACCTCCAAAATTAATTTGGACTTTCGAAGACTAACAAGTTTAAATTCCTAGGCACTGGTCAGCTATTTACTGGACTCCACTGAGACCCAGTTCGGAAGTTTCTCAAATGTGGGTACAAAATTACTCAGGAATTAAATAGCACGGAAATTTTAAACACAAACATGGCAACGGGAGAATTTTCAGCTAGGAGTTTCGCGATGGTATTGCTTGTCAATGCTGTTCTGAAATTTTATCTTTAAATTGTTTATCACAATTAAAGCGATGCTGCCAACTATTTTCGATAATTTCTTGTCACATAGGGTTGAATTCAGCGATTTTGGATCAACAAGGGAATCATTCGCGGCAGTTAGTGCATAAAGCAGCACCAAGATAATGCATGTACGATACGATAGTTTTTAGGTCATTCAAAATAAACAACGCTCAGTAAGGCCAGCGAAACGAAGTGAAAGCGGTCTACGTGATATAAAAATTAAACAATAGATTTCTGCGCTCGTAAAACCGTTCCCACCGAGTGAAGACAGACAATGGAGGATTTACGCGCCCTCGCTGCTACGTCCTCAGGTTGTCCTTTTTGTTCACAATGGAGGCGGAAGCTGACGACGAAATTGTCTTCACTTTTAACTTTAAATTCATGATAAAAACAGAAAAGATAACCGTACAACTGGTTCCTGTAAGCCCCAATGCCCAAAACAGCAAAAAGTTATGAACGGGGTCGTTAGAAGATTACTTAGCAAAACAAAAAGACTAGAAAGAGACGCTTTCAAACCCTATCGTCGGAGTAAATACATAAAATGATAACGGCATGAGGTAGTAGGGTCCAAGGTTACACTGTAAGAAGCGGTTGTATGTCGTCACTTCACTGCGAACCAATTACAGCGAAACGTTCTAATAATAAATAACTTGTGGAAACGCATGTGTCAAACTACAGCACGAGTTTCCCCATGGTTTATTCTTTCGAGGCGTGTTGTCATTGGAATTGATAAAAATACAAAATTGAACAAAAAATAAATGAATGAGCATACATAATAGCTGCTGCATAAATACTGGTACAGCAGGTCAGGTACGAAGTATGATATATACGCCCGTTTCACTTGCGAAAACCAAAAACTAAAATTTGAAAGAGAAAGGAAACTACGGCCACTAACGAAGAAAAACCTACGACGAAACCTATAGCAAATATTGCCGATTGCAAGGCGGGTGGCTAGGTGTGCAACTGACGACCGACGTTCCCTCGTTAGCCCCGAGTCCTAACCGGAAGTTGCCAGCGTTGCTTCATCTCTGTCGGACCTCCGGAATGATAAGCTAGCGAGAAACGCCCAGCGGCGCAGACGAGCAAGAGGACAATCTATAGTAACCTCTTATGAATGGGATGCTCTCAATAGCTTACATCATACGTCGTGTCAGGTAAATTACACATCAATTGCATAACATAAGAATATATTAACCAGCAATCTTTATATGTTTCATAAAAGCAACGCACGTGTTTCTAGGTCATTTTAATTATTAGTTACCTCAGCCGCTGCAAAAGCTAACATCATTCCTATTTTCTTCGCGCCCGCAGGGAATAAAGCCCTTAAGTAGGTCGACTCGGAAACTCTAAGTAATCTGACGAATTATATTTTTATTTGAGCTCTCAGAAATATGTCATGAACAACGGCGAGCTGTAGTCTCCACTCAAAGAATGTCGGCAATACAGTGAGGGGATTTTCATAGAATAATTGCTGCTCAGCTCGTCTCCCTTGCAAACTAGAGGTTATGAGAGCTTGCCTTGCCAACACTTGTAAAGTCGGACTTGTGCTCAACAGTCAACCGGTGGCGGCAAATCAGTGTGGTCAGGGACGAGGTGCCCAAATTACCTCTCCAAGTGATAAGTAGGAAGCAGCCTTTACTAAGTTACAACCTGACCAAAAACACGACGGTGCTGGATGCCGTAAGACTGGAACTGTCAATAATTAGATCTTAAAAGTAAATGAGCCTAAGAGGCTCTTCTTCAGTTAATAATAAATTTTTCCTCATAACAGAATTTCTCCGGGACAAAGCAGTGACACTGACTAGGATTCACCAAGCTCTGATATCATTGGATTTGAATAGATTATGAATTAGTTTAAAGCTCTCCATCCACATGAAATATGATCCAATGAGAGCGAAGAGAAGGGACCATATTGTAGGGATTATCAGGAACGAAAAAGCTATGCACAAAGAGTGTTCTCACTTAGGATCCTCTGCGCATATAAACAGCAAATTAGGATTGAAGAGGGAGGAAATAAAGAAGAGATACCCAGGAAAATGTGAAAATTTAAAATGAAAAGTGAGCACGATAGATACAAGTCCCAAAAGTCTATCTTTAGCTGAAGAAACCTAACATTGCCCTCCTGGGGACGTCAGTCCCTTTAGCATGCGTTTGAGAAGCCTAATTTATCTCACTCTATTGCCTATCCTATGCCCCCGTGAAGGGTCCTTTTTTGTCAATATGGTATTCTCCTACGCAAGGAAACATTGACCCTGATCAAGATTCATTGAGCTTTAATATCATTATCAAAGGATTCATTTTCCTTCTACAAGTAACCTTTGAAAAAGGCAGTCAGAACCTTCTCGAAAACTAGCTAATTGGAGCAGCCTTATTGGGCTACCCGTGCAATTTTACAGCATAGCGCAAATTTGACAAGCAGATGCCGCAAACTGCACCGGACGGGTGACGAAAGAAGGATTTCATGATCATACGTTTCTACCCGAGTCACTAGCACCGTGCAATGTACGGGTGAATAAATTCAGTATTTTAATTAACTCTTTACCTATAAATTTCTTTAGCGAAAAAGGCAGCATTTTGTAAGAAAAACTAACGCCTTTTGGATGTGTGCAGTGAGGCTGCATTAAGCTTTTCACGAAAAACGAACAGCATCCTTACAAAAGCGGATTTTGAAATTCACATAGACGGTAAAGGTTTAGCATGCAAAGATGAAGCCTATTCTACAATACATTTAAGAGCCTTCGACGTGTCGTAAAGCCACATTGTATTCCTGGGCAATTTACGTGCATTACATACTTTAACCTCGCAGATTTATTTTTTGTGTTATTTATATTGAATTTTCATTAATGATGGAGGTATAAAGTCTATAATAAATAACTTCAGTTTTTTTTACTTTTGAGTACTAAACCTACGATTTTTTTTAAAACACATGAGTGAAACGGTAACCATTTTCCAAAATAGACGTGTTTGTAAGTACGTAATGCAGAATTTTTTGCTCAAGCCATATAATGTAAAAGGAATATGTAAATCACATGCCAAGAAATATTTCACCGAAAGCTCATGATGGTCAAGCTTTAAATAGGTCGCAAATCCTAAAGCCTAATTCTTGCAAACCTACACGCATTTTTTCCATATAATCGTAAATTTTTTGAGTTACTCGTCGACTTTGTCACTGCTTATTTTAATTGAAAAAAATAATGAAAGCAATGGACCAAACCTATAAAAACGTATGTTTGTTCATGCACAAATAGATAAATAAATAAATAAATAAATGACCGCAATCACTAAAGATCTACCAGGCCCCCCCCTTCCAAGCGCATTCTCCCAAGCACCGCACACAAGCTAACTCTTACACAACGCAGTGCGGTCTGTCGTTATGTCTAACGTTGCATCGAAAACTGCAAAATGCGGTCATGAATGAGGAAGACATTGCATTCTTCATAGATATCATAAATTTTTGCGCTGGTCAATTTCTTGCTTAACCTCGATACTATCCAGATGATTTCTAAATTCAAGTGAGCAAGAAAACTTCGCTTAACAGGAATGAAGAACTTCAATTACGCAAATTCTTGCTCGCGCAGCGTTGCGTAATCATTGAAAATGTCACACAGTACGTCGTGATCATGCACCGTGGAACCGATTAATACGTTCAAGGCAGGTTCGACCAAGCAGTTTCTGGTTATGTTCTTCGTTGAATTCCTTTATTCTGGTTAGGTTTCACACCCTCACAATTTAATAACAGCTTTTCGGAACAAGAGGATCTGCGATTCATGAATGGCTTGATTCGGAAATCTAGTCGATCTGGCATCCAAAAATATGAACTATTCAAGCATTTTTTTAACTAACCCAATACTACAAAGAGTTTAATTTTCAGTAAACTTTGATAATTTTCTAAAAGCTTATTGAAAGTATCTCTCATGTATAAGTAAAAATATTGCCCAGTTATTAGGAAATTGCCATTCTGGAAACGGGGCAACATTCAGTCATGAGGAGCTAAATACACGAAAAATAGAATAAAAATATTGTATTTTCAAGTTTCATTGATGTTGTCCTAATACGAATATGAACATACACTGCTCTATACTCAATGAAATATTAATTGCAGTTACTATTTATTATCATTCTCCTCACTCGGTGATGTCACTATCAAGTGGCCAGAAAATGAGACTTCATGTACTTGT
Organism: Orchestia grillus; assembly: GCA_014899125.1. Lineage (NCBI taxonomy): Eukaryota > Metazoa > Arthropoda > Malacostraca > Amphipoda > Talitridae > Orchestia > Orchestia grillus. The sequence goes on from VOMN01036916.1 coordinate 28,090, forward strand.
GGGTTTACGGACTTAAAACTTCGTTTTTCTTAAATAAAGTAGACTTCAACTCTGGTGAAGAAGCATCAGGTTCCTCGCCAACTTTTAACTTAAGTTTGCATTAAAATATTTCGCAGATATTCACAGGAAAAAAAGTTGAATCGTTCCAATGAGAGATTTACAACCAGTTTTTAAAGTATGCGACGGCTTCTGCTCTGAGTACCTGAAGCATGTTTGCAGTAGCGAAATAGTCATGGAAGATTATTATTATTATTATTATTGGGGTTAGACGCAATGCACCGGCCTTGAGGGCTATACCGCATCGAAAGAGTAGGGACCATTTAGTATGGACTTAGGAGAACGGGGAATCTATGCACAGGGTGTGTTCCCACACAAGATCCCCTGCGCATAGAAACAGCAAGTTAAGAAGAAGAGGAAGAAAAGACAAATAAGAAATAGCGAAGAAGGAATGAAAACGGAAGGAAGCAGTGTGGGCACGAATGATAGAAGTCCCGAAGGCCTATCTAAAGCTGAGGTAGCCTAGCGGTGCTCCCCTGGGGGCGCTAGTCCCCATAGCTTAGGATAGACAAACCTAACTAACCTACCTCTATTGCCTATGGCCTATCCTATGCCCCCTGAGGGGTAGTCATGGAAGAAATCCATCCAATTGTAAAGAAATGCTGATCATAGAAATATTTCTTGTTGTATAGTCTATTTCTCCAAAGGAGACTGAAAACAACATTCAAATGGAATATTAAAGTTTGTCAAACATGTTGAAAAATTTAAACAGCAGTCATAAAAAATTTGACAACAGTGTCTATGGACCTCTGTCACATTTTTTTGCGAGTTTCTCCAAGCATCATTGCAGTCAGCAATAAAATCGTTCATAAAGTAATTCAAGGAGAGAAAACGTGAGTATAACTTCGGTGGACTTGTCATGTCGTACATCATGAACTTACAGATCAAAATCTACGTATACGCAAGACCTATAAAAATTGTTGCATGAAATAATAGCAATCTGAGATTTGCTACAAATACAGCAGTTTACCTGTGGAGCAATGCAGAATTGGCGTCAAGCTGCAGTTGATTTGACACATAAAAGCACAATACACATCGCACAATCGGAGACCAACATGCAGTGTAGTCACCATGGATTACGTGCACGAAGGGAAAGTTAAACACTAACTTGAAGTGAAATTTCATTGACGAATACACAGGGGGCTGTCAAAATATTTCAATACAACTCATTAGATTTATTCTAGAATTTTCAGCCGCCTCAGCCATTCTACAAAGGCTAAATTTACCAGTGGAAACATATTTTACAAAAGGGTATAAATTATGACGTACCTTATTTAAAAATTAACAACGTCGTTTTGAATAGAAACTTTTAGACCATTTGCGAGGGAACTTTCTAAGTGCCCCTCATTCAATGTACGGTTTATTTGAGGAAACAAACGAAACAAACCTAAAACCCGAGTCGGGGTGGAACACAGCTCCTTCTCACTTCCTTTGAGAAAGCGCAATTGCTAGGACGTTTTTTTTAGAAAGGGCAATAAGTATTTACCTTGAATATTATTTAATATAAAAGTTCTCGTTAAAGTTAAAACCCAGAATTCGGACATTTTCTAGATGTCAATGAGACAATCATGTACGTCAACTAAATCAGATATTACATATTTTACTTACTTCATTGTCAAAATTGGAAATCGAAAAATTTTACCAGATAAAAACAATGCTGTATATATTTAGCTTTCACTGTACTCCAAATCATACAAGCTTAGACAGCAGTAACGGTAATAAAATATTGACTTAGTACTATGACCACCAAATCAGATAAAATTTGCGACGTATGCCCACGAACGTAAAAATAACACTCCCACTTACAAAAAATGCACATGCCTCACATGCTCCCTGGATCGACATATACTCAGGAATGTTTACAGTTTTCTCTGGAGCAAGTTAGGCTTTAGATTGGCAGACAAACGTGAAATCATAACTTCACCCCGAGGTGAGGCGCTCAACCATACCAGCTTTCATTTTCTGGGACCGGTGGAAGATGGCAGCGAGGATACTATGCGGGTTTCCCCCCCTAGGGCACATAACACTTTCCTTTTCAAAATGATGCAAATAAAAACTACGGGGTCTATTCTTGTCACTGAACCGTTGTGTAGAGCTGGACTTGGTTTGGATTCACTACACTCGAGCTGCACCTCGTACACGAGCATGGCAAGTGTTTTGTTTACCGCTTGAAAGTAATTCGGAAATATTACTGCGCGTCCGTAATCAGGAACATCCCAAACCCCTCCGTGAGCTCAATTTATGAAATTATTTGGCCAAAAATACGTAGTTTAACACAAAAGCTTGTATTAAATATTGAAGAGAGGAGAGGAAGTAATTCAAATCAGTGGGCTTTGACGCATACGGGCTATCGATGCTCGCAGCAGATTTGCTTGTTATTGGATATTCACTTCATTGTTTAGATCATTTTATGGACGGTCACTAAACATGGAAATCAAGAAAGGCGCTTATGTATATACACTCAACGGATCAAACAAGGAAATCAACACTCTCGAACAAAATTTATACCTTCAATCACCGCTTTATATCACTGTTGGTACTCAAGCACGTTTGTAATGTTTTCCATTAGCTCGAGCATCGACTTATTCTTCGCAGCATTTCTGAAGTTTGAAGGATTTCGATAGCTCATAAAAACTTGAGGACAATGATCAATTCAGAATAATTGAGGAAATGGTCTTAGATCGTCTGATGCGCGCAGCGAACTGCATCTCCGACCAAGAATTAAATTTTAGAACGAGACACAAGAAAAAGGATAACGATGTAAAAAATATTGTTTCCTTGCATATTCCTCAGTAAGATGTAAAACAGTTAACTATATTCAGTGAGGAAAAAATATTTATTCCCAAAATTGCAGTAAGTACAAACATAGTGAAAATGAAAAAGTGCATGATACAGGCACTATGACATTAGAACCCTGGCCTTACAATTTCTGTCTCACTGACCGAATGGTGCGACATGCTAGAACGTTCGTTGCCTGTTCCTGATCCCTCGCAAGAATGAGGCCTAGCCCCAATGGCGGCTCACCATACACCCACACCTGGATGATTCAACCGAAGTTTGCACCTTTCATAAATAATATCGGAGTTCCGGTTCCAGGTGCCAGGATATCATTTCAAATTTGGACTAGAGACCCCATGAGAGATGAAGTTCTAGCTTGAACAGCGACATGACTTCAAGCTCGAGGTTGTAATGTCCAATGAAACAATCCCTCGGATTGTAATTCAACTTGTTTAGAATATATGTTTTCTTATTTAATCATATTAAATGGTAATTTAAGGAACTTCCCACTTGATCGAAACATACACCAGGACAATGAATGAAAAAACTAAAGCTTGATGAAGGCTTTTTCGAAATGCAATGATAGCAACTAAAACTTCAAAACGAAAACAGGAGTGAAACTCGCTCGCACAACAATTCAAAACACATAAGCTCAAGGAGCTCGAAACTCTGTGACTGAGATCAGTCTACCATGTACAAAGACAATGCGTGGTCAGTGTAATGTATCAGAAAAAATATTTTATGTAATTCATGGACCTTAAATATTGGTAATGACTCGTTCGTGCTAAAATATTTTTTGCGTTTGCAAAGAAAATTATAGCTTACAGCAGAGACCTCAATTGAAATTGCAACATTCTCCTCCATTGCTCAGTACTGCGAAACACGTTGGCAGAAGTCGACAAGAAACTGAACTAATAAGCATGAATAAATATTGAAAGTACCCCGGTCGTTGGAAAAACAATGACCTATAGTGTAGCATAGCCATTGTACAGGTCATACACCTGTAGGAACCTAGCCTCGTGTCACACTGAGCGAATTACGTAATGTTGCCACGCGAATTACGAATGAATGAGAACGAATTTTTTATGAGAACTTTCACTACATGTTGGCCATAATCCCTACACTCGAACGCTCCACAATATCGAAACATTATATTTTGTTCCGCAACGAATTTCAAGAAACTTCGTAAAATCTCATAGCAGCAATCGTCCTTGAGAACACGCTCTTAATTAAACACTGAATGCTTCAGAGATGACTCTCTGAGGTGCACAGGGATGTCGTGGAAGATTTAGTCATAGGAGGCCGTTCAAGTTTTTAGAGGAGAGGGCGATGGAGGTGATCATGTGAGGCATATGTCAGAAGCCACAGGGAAAGTGGCGTGCAGTTCTTGCCACGACTGCGACGCTCGTGGCCTGCCGTAGAAAGTTGACAAGTTTCGAGCTGCTGCGCGGGTTGGCGCTGCTGGTCCCCTCGTTTGGCCAGTCATGACTATTTATTTACTCCAACACAGTTGACATATTGTACGGCATCGGGCTTGCAATGCCTTATAATTATTGACGCATGAGTGATGTGGAGCTTAAGCTTCTTTTTTCTCACGAGAAGCGCTCAGCGATTCAAGAGAATATCCATCTGCGCAGCCAGGAGTCGAACCCTGGCCTTCTCACTTGAGAAAGGAGAGAGCCCCATTCATGGGTATTTCTGTACCCGCGCAAATGTAAACTTTATTTTCATTCTGTGCAAGGCATGTGTTATTGCATTATTCTCAAAAAGAGCTCGCAGAATCCCGTATTTTCTTCCAGTTAATGAGACACAGTAATGACACAGTTCCGCAACCTTGAAATATGGGCGTAAAGACTCCATCCGCTAGCGCTGGGCAGGCATCGGTCACGTAATTCGACAGCAGCGTGAGGCGGTCGCAACATTAACTCCTCACCGTATCTTGTTGACCATAATTAGGAAAGACAAAATATTTCAAGCACCATACATTCGCAGGTACATAGCACCTCCTACGTGTGGCAATCGTACGTCGTATGAAAATTTAGAAAATAATTCGTAACAATATTGATATCACATTTATTCAAAATATGAGGTAAAATTAGAATGAAAACCAACTAATTTTTTAGGCTTCAGCGATCTTTACGTGAAGAAAATTTTTACTCTCACAAAAGTTGAACGAAGTCAACACGTAATGAATGTCTTCCACATTTACTGCATAATTTATAGTAATCGTGCTACAATGTACCTTTGAAGAACAGCGATGAGCCATACTCACTGGCGGCCCTCTGACCGGACAAGCTACTATGTTAAACACAACTGAATTAAATTCATGAAAAGCATTAGTTTCTGCCGGTAAAAACTGATTAAAATTCATTTATTGAGAATTTACCTCGACACCAAGTACATACGTATACTCAAATAATTTATTATGATCTTAAATACGACATGACGCAGGAAAATTTAGGTGAAATGTACGAATTCGCGACTGTACGTACATGTAAAACTATAAACTATCAACCCTGAGGCAAAGCTCAGTGTACTTCATGTTTCTTAAATGATGGTCTCTACTCTCGACACCCTAAGAAAGAACTGACTTGGAACCTCTCTCTTATCGTGCATAGACATGAAGTCAATTCTCTCCCATCATGCATAGACATGAAGTCAATTCTCTCTCATCGTGCATAGACATGAAGTAAATTCTTTCTCATCATGCATAGACATGAAGTCAATTCAGCGACCAAGCAGAGTGTCAGGTCGAAGGACTGATGGGTGCCTCATTTGCCCTCGGGAATTATTCGCGTCTCTACTTTCTAAACTCAGTTGAACTTGAGCGGCAACAACAGCATTGCGACGACTTTAGATGAGCGTTCATATCCCAGAGGCGCAAATGTGGAAATGAAAGGACAAGTGCTACGGTATGTAGAAAGCAGAGCAGAAAAACTTTGCATAAGAAATCTCCTTGACGTGAGCTTGCAGTTATCTGTATTTGCCAGCAGGCATGACTCAGTACCTGCAATTATCAATCTGCCGGCAGTCACAACTGAGGGCTTCCAGTTATCACTGTGCCAGCAGTCATGACTGAGTACTTGCAGTCATCACTCAGCCAACAGTCATTACTCCCTTGCAGCAGTCATCACACTGCCCTCGTATCAGCAGTGTCAGTAGTCAGTATATAATACCACCACTCGTGACCCGTTGGAAACAGGGGGTCCATGTATATCAGTGTCAGCATTCATGACAAGAAATACTCCCAGAGAAATCAAGACTCCGCGCCAGCAGTAGAACCGTCAGCTGGGTGCATTCATGAAGCTGTAACTTCAGTAATGATATTACACTCACTAAAAAATATTGGGTGACCCAAAATCTCATTATGTCTCACGTGGCCTCAATCTGTCATTTTTTCCTCGTTTGTTATCCGTTAAGTCGGGAAAAGTTCCCCCCCCCCTTCCCATCTTTCACTACAGCTGAAGTGGTGACGCGTCCATTTGTGAGCAGGAATGGCGGCGATAATTTTGCTTTTGCATTAATTTTCTGTGAGCGAAAACGGTGAATCTAAACATGCCATATTAATACATTTAGAAAAATTATATTTGTTGATATAGGTAGGGAATAATTACGACATTTTTGAGAGTTACGACTTCTCGAACGCAATTGTTTTGTGAACCTCAAGGAAAGCAGGCATGACTGGGCAGACTCTGGTGAGCCAGGCTATCTGCCTATATACTGTGGCCTGGCACTCCGCCAACTGTACACACAGCTGCAGTCCGCCTCAATTTTCGAGATCCTTGTTTCCTATTACACTTGGTCTTCAGCGGTTCAAGAAACTTCTGAAACACGCGAATAGTTCATTAGGGGGATAATCGTTATAGGTGAGAATACAACTCTTCAATAGTATGGCGAAAGAAGTTTGGGTTGTAGTAATGTGTGACGAAAGAGGTAACGTTTCTTCTACTCCCGTAACTGCTCTAGACTGGCATTAAGTCGAAGCCAGGATTGACTTTCAAAATATCGGTAAAGGATTGCAGGTTCGATCATTGCTTCACGTGTGTATATGCACAGTTGAAATGTTAATTTGCGTTCAGTGTTGCACTTTTGATACATGACAACTAACTCGTTTCTACAAATGTTGGACAAGTTGAAATGACGTATGGAACAGGACTATTTACTCGCTATCTGTACCAAATAATTCACCGATAAAGTGGCTATGTGTGAAAGACTCAATGACATTAAGAATACACTTAATAACTTTAGAATTCTGTATCCAGATTATTATCGATTGGGCTCTTTAAGTTTTGTATTTCTAAACAGGGTTGGTATTCAGTGCCTTTTGGCATCCATACATAAATTTTACACATAATATAGCAGTAAAAACGTTTTAAATAACGGATAATAGGCATTATAAATTTGGAAATTTCATTGATGAATTTTGTTTAAAATTTTCATCTGCGCAGTCCCAACAAAATATACTGGTTACCTAGACTGGCGTGAGTGGATATTTATATACACAACAAATATACAGATGCATACATATTTCGAAGAAAGAACTGACAAGCAAAAGAATTATTCTCGGTCTCTCACATCTTGCCCCAAGTTTTCTATATAGACTAAAATGACTGTACATTCATCCTCGTCGGTTCCCGGTCGATTAGACCAGCGGTTCTCTCATTCTGCGGGGAAAGCGAGCCACAAACTGAAGAACCTCGGCTGGATTGGCAAGGCGCTTTCCCTCTGTGTGTGTGTACATTGCTCGCATTAATGGCAGTTTTGCCGTCGAAAATACACCCCAATTGAACGCAGCATTGCGACATGATTTTTCCTCAATTTATGTTGACACCTTTATAGAGAGTTTATGGTTCTGTTTTGTTGTTAATCTTCTTGTTAGCACCGTCACCCAACCGGGTTTCTACTCCTATACCTTCAGCAAGGGGAAATTCAAGTGAGTGGATATTTATTAAAAATTTTACAAAATCATGCGAATTCCCACTTTTGATTTAAATGTGTAGATGAAACACTTCGGTTACTTAAATTATCCAGAATTAGAATATGAACGTCAAAAATGAATTGTTCTATAATACTTTCGCGGATTTGCACCACAGTTCAGTCACGAAGTCGTTTCTTACCATGTTATATGAAGACAATTTCTTATTTAAGAAATACGTCATTTCGTAATCCGATTTACAATTTAACTTTTCTGTGTAACGCTTATCATGTACATGATTATGAATAAATATACTGCATCGAAAAAAAACTTCTAGATAGTGACGATCTAGCTCTTGCAGAAAAATGGTTGTGAATGTCAGATAAGCTACGACACACCTGGGGAAAAGTTAATTACTTCCAATATTTTATGTTCGAAGTCTATTCATAAAATTATAAATGGTAAAAACACATCATCGTGTTCGGGCATTTATTCGCAAAGCAATCAAAGATTAAAACCATCTTCCTGGTCTTTTATAGTCCGGCAAAATTTGCCATCATTTTTTGCCGAACGTACCCTAAGCGTTTTTCCAAACCACGCTTGACAACGGAGGAAACCAACAGAGCCCAATGGCGAGATTACGAATTCACACGCAGGATTAAAAAGTTGGTGCACGGCAACCGCTTTTGTTGTAGTTTCTTTTTCTGGGAAGAAATGGGAGAAAATCTGCCAGCAAGCGAAAGTTTTGTCGCCACACCCATGGCTTGGTGCCAGCTACAGGTAATCTTGTTCGGCTGGAAATGCGAAGTAAAGGCTCGGTTGACAGAATGATGGTCGTAGATATCGACCCAGTTGTAAGCCGCATTTGGATGCGGCCGTCTTCCAGCGCGACTTTCACGGTACCAGAAAGAACAGGAGATGACATTGAAGTTGTACTTCCTTAAGTGAAGTTGAGATAAGCTCCTTTTAGAGGGATGGAAGGAATGAAACCCTAATGAGGCTCCAAAATTCAGAGATTAGTAGAAGAAAAGACAACTTTCACCCGAACAATTTTTGTCAGCACTCTCTGAATAGAAAAAACAGAGCTCTAAAATTTTATCACAAGCCGATTTCTTGTTCATATGCTTTACTTGAGCAGCTAAATACGATGTCAAAGCTACGATGTACAAACGATTAAATAGAAAAAAGTAAAAGCCTGACAGTGAGACAAAAGTTGCGAAACCGTTGAACGATCTATTTCAGTGACGATGTTTTAAAGCTCTCTGAAGTTTAAAGCACTGAAAATAAATCATTAGTGCAGCTTTTTTTTCAACGAAGATACGAGCAGAAGCTTCAAAAAAAGTTTCGTGATCATGTGATAATACAGTATATTACGTTTATGAAAGGCATTGTCGAGTTATATCGTTGATGAAAAATCTTTTTCAGTTCATCATCGAAAAATTTTAATCTAAGTCGGTCGTTAGATGTTTAATACAGCTAAATCTATGTTCTAAAAAAATCTCATTACAAGGAGGAGTCGTAACGAATTAACTTTTAGAAGTTCAGTAAGATCTAAGCAATCAATGAAAAAAGAAGCTTCTCTCTAGGCAGCAGTAAACATAAGTGCTGGTGAAACATTGAGTCTTCGGTTTGAAACTGCCGTATGAATTTGGGTACCTTTGGAAAGTGACTATATATAAACTACACTCGATCGTGCCATCGAATTATGAGTAAACTCAAATGGTTTTGAACCCTCAACCTGTTAATTGCAGTGTACCGATACACTGTTGTGTATAGGACTCGCTGCCCTAAAATTTATAAATTTTTCTCAATGTGCCTGGTTATCAACCTTAAAAAGCTCATTTTCATCACTTCATTCATTCAATATTTTCTACCCTTCTCAGTCCCCGAAATGAGGGACCAACTTGTCCAAAAATTATCCTGACAATCACACTGCTCATTTCCACGTAGCTCAGACAGATGGTGCTGCTGCGACACCAGCATTAGGTTCCGTCGTAGGCGCCAGAGTTGTTAGGTGCACCAAAATGTATATTTTTATGTTCTCTCAGATCTGAAGGAGTATGGATTCTCCCAAAATAAAATTGCTACCATATTAAGAAGAATTGAAAAGGTGCAAGGTTTTTCATCCGCTGTGAGGATATTTAAAATAAATGAAAAAAGTTTATCAGAGAAAAACAGTTTTTCTCAAAATAGCGAAATGCTTAAAGTAAATTTGCAAAAATAAAATTGTACCGTTGAACAAATTGCTAAGGAAATTAGGCGTTCTAAAGTTTCGTGATTAAGTAAAGTTTGAGCAAATGAGTTGCATCCAATGAGCCATAATTAGTTTCCGCTTCTACCGCTTAGAATAGCAGTTAATTTTTAGTGGAAAAACTTTAGCAGTAATACATTTTAGATCAAAGAACGACGATAGTGAAAAATAAATTACGAAAAGGTTTCAAATTTACCCATTTAGGAGAAAATCAATTTCTCAATCAATTTCTCTTTCATTGATTATCAGGAGCAAAAAACTTTGAAAGATTTGTAAAAGTTCCTCAGCCTGCAACATCATTATCACATTACAAGCTGGTAAACTGGATACAAATGAAAGTTATTACAGAAAACCTTACAAAAGCTATTACATACCACACTCGACACACAAGGTATGAAAATATGACGTATAATTCTACAAAGAATAACATGCCAACGATCTACGCCAGGACACCTTTATTAAACTTCGCAAGTCAGAGCACCTTTAATGGTATGAAGAATGAAATGAAACGGTTTCCGGCTGTTTCGCAAAACCGGATGGAAAAGCAGGCCAAGCAAAGTTTACACCCACTTCCGCGTTTGTGTGTACTCCGCTTATCAGTGCACACTGCAGCTTGCGTAATGAGGCCCGTCTTTTGCAACGACACGACGCTGTGAAAAGCAGCCATCATGAGCTCTGTATCAGGGCCATTATCTGATGTGTGTAGTGCTGGAAAATGGCTGGAAAACGTGCGCGGCAGCCAAGTCTCGCCAAGAGACGCACATAAACAAGCCCCTGTAGTCTGACGTATGCCGGGGGGAGTCAGTCAGGCTATAATTTATTTCGCTGTTCGGAAAGTTATGAGCGATTTTAAAGCGTACGTATGTGATGTCATCTAAGAAAACTCTATTGTATTTAGTTAAACCACAAATGAAGATTTGAAATTTCAAATATGAGGGTTATTTGTTCATGACTAAATTTCTCTGATTCATTTCAGATGCCTTTTATTGACTGTCAAAATGGAGAGCGAAAAATTTCATACTCGAGTGGTGAGATTTTTTCTCTGTTGTGAGGGTGAAATTGATGCAAAGGCTAGCAAAAAATATTTGTTTGTGTTTGTGAAATTACCCCGATCTGATGCTGTGAGTGAATAAACTATTCGAAGATGGCTTACAAAATTTAAACAGGAAACTTTGACCATCGCGGTGGGTATTCTGTTTTCAAGCCTGGATGCTTTGAAGACAAAATCAAAGGAAGGCAAATCATCACAATTACAGAACTTTTGAAAAGTTTAGACGTCTCTGGACGTAAAGCTTATTTCTATTTACGAAAAACGAACGCTCAGCACTTTCCAGCCAACCAAATAATAAACAAGCTCTTCTATAAATTTAGAAAAATCTAACGTGCGCGGCTGTAATTGCCAGTCTGAGTATCATGTATCAAACTAGCTCTTGTTAAGCGTCTAGAAATCTGAAAAGCACTCGTAAAAAAATATGGTCAAATATAGTGAACTAGCATTTTAAAAGCGTCGGAGTTTAAAATTGCACAAAAACCGTTGAATCATCAGTCAGAGCAAACTATATATCATGATCGTACAGGCTTACGAAATTTCCTAAAAGTTTCGCAAAATATTTGTATTATGCATTGGATGTCTTTTAAATTGAAAACTTGAGTACAGAGTACGTCCACTCAGTATTCCCGATGACTACCAAACAAAGAAACATCGAAGAAGAATTCATATTTTTTTGAAATTATTACCTTCGAGGTATTTTCCTTAACATCATCATTCACTGCATTCTTTGCAAAGGAAAATTTCCCAAATTGAAAATTGAAGACTCTATTTGGAAGTACAGGTTCGAAAATCTTTTAAAATATTGGACTTACAACAAAAAATCCTTGAAATCTGAAAAATGTTACGTTCATTTCACCCCGAAGATAGTTCAAACGTAGATTATCATATTGTCTTGAAATGGAAACGAATAAGCTCATGCAAATTCACTGTTTGCCGAGCTTGTCTTTTATGAAGAGATTTTTCCTCTGTGTAGCTGCATATCGGACGCCTTCGTATCGTATAGCTTTTAATCAATTCTCATTGCATGTCAGAATTCGAGAGAACGCAAATTCGGCTTTCTATTCAAACTAGGGTCTAGGCTTATGAAGTTCAATACATGAAGCTTAATGCATGTGAAGTTTGATTGTTTTGCTGATAATTTTCAACAGGAAAAACATTTGCATCTTTAATTCGTGTACGTGAAACTGTATGCAAGACAAAAGCCACGTATGAAGTATGTAATTTTCGCTAATAAATTTTAACAGCAAATTTTTTGTCGTATCGTTAGCCCGTGCATGAAAAACTATACGCAAGACCCGCGAGGAAATTTTACCTGGAGATAAAATTCGCTCTGCGAGATTGGGTCTAGAAAGTTGCGGTTTCTAAAACTGAAAGTAAAAGTGGCAGACGGAGACAACAAGAGCAGCGCTCGAGCGACGCGACTCGCAAGTCGGGAGAAGATTAGGATTTTACGCACGGCACGCACACACGCAAGCCGAACATCATGCACATTCGCAAACGCAAATCCGTGCATATTAAAACGCCATTAAATGTATAAGTGCAATTTGCTTGCAATGACTGCACTCGTAAATCAGACTGTTTACATCACTTTTTTATTTGACTTGAAAACCTCGGTGACCTTTCTTGATGTATACAGTTTTTCAGGGTATTTTTGGTACAATGCTACGAAAAATTTTTTCTCTTTACAAATTTAGATCTTCCAATACTGCCAACTTCAAAATTTTTCATTAGTTATCATTGAAGAGCTTTCACCTTGAATTTTGTAAAGAAAGATACAAAAAAATGTAGGAGAGAAATTTGCGGGTTGTTTATTTGATAAAAACATCTTCATTGGCTGTTGGACGCTTGCCCAAAACGCGCTGTAGTCCTTGTCTATACAAGACGGGTTGAGCTCATTTTAAAGAGTAAATTTTCGTGTCTTCTTATCATTTCAATGCCGAACTAGCTAAGGTCGCTAAAATTAAAATACCACACCAAAACACAAGTTTTTTGGGCGTTTTCACCATTAAATGATGCCTGAAAAATTTGCTAATGACTTCCCTACAATTGAATAATATTCCTGTGAAAATTACCATGAGAATTTTGATGATATTGCAGTCATTATGAGCATTCATTTATGCATTACCTTAAAATATAAAAAGTATGGACAAAATTAGATTTTTCTAGGTGGATATAATTATGAGACAGGATATGAAAAATTGCTGTTTTCGAGCAAACTCAGACTGAAAGATGAAAAACCAATGCACATGCATCTTGTAAGCACCGTTTCCGAATTTATATCCATTTGTAAGTTGATTGTTAGATTCGCTCAGTACACGATGCCAAAGATTCTACAAGGGATGATAGGGAAAGAGGTCAAATTTCTGCCAAAGAACGAGAGGAAATTCGATAAATTTCATACCTAGAGCATTATCAAGGTCAAGAAAAATTATGTGATTTTTATAAGACCCTAATCGCTTAGGTACCGAAAACCTCGGTCGCTCTTAAAAAATTACAGCTGATGCTAGACGTCAACATTTTTGAGAGGCTTCAGCAGATGAAATATGTTGAATTAGGAGATCTCCAAAGTGCTAATACATAATATTTATTACTTCAGGGAGAGCTCATCAACCTATCCATGACTCAGCTCACTTCGGACACCGTAAAAAAAAAATAGCTAAAGCTGTTTCTGCAGCAAACGAGGAAACGCGCAGATTGAATAAAGGAAAAACTAACTTTGACCAAAAAGCATTGACAAACTTTGGTGTTTCCTGCTGAAAAAATATTTAACTTAGATGGACCTGCTGCTTGCCAGCAACATTGACATGAGTCAGGAAAAGAAGGACAACTGCTTCCAAATCGTCTGCTTCGGCCAATGAACGAGTATAATGCTTGTTAAATTAAACAGAATCAATTCGCTCTTTTAGCAGCCGTAAATTTTTGGCGGTCTTCCCCAAGAGTTCGAGTGGCGTTGGCTACGATTGCACAGATTTTGAGGGTATCGATGGGGTCACGAGTTGGCGAAGTAGATTAACCGTAATCCAACTTCTTATACACTAACTGAATTTGATTTTCTAATGATCAGCTTTTTTGTCGGGGCAACAAGTGCCCTTTTACCTATAAATCCCTGTGCATTAATAAGGGCCTACTGAATTACTGCCTTTTCTAAATTTAATACCAGAGAACATTTTCATTACTGAATAGTTTCGGGGCTATCACGAAATAAATCGTTCAATGACAATAAACGTTCAATGTTTATACCTTTTCTCCTTTATTTTGTAAAATTTCTAATTCATATCTAATTCATTGCGAATGAAATGCCGGAGATTGCTTCCTATTACTATTGTTCGTTTGAATTTAGTAGTTTTCACTTATACTGAAGATGATTGAGAATCGAAAACAGCTTAATAAAAGCTTAATATCTCGATTAAAATTTTCCTACACCGAGGTAGCAGGAGACCCACTCACCCCAACGGAGTTCAAGTCGCAAGAGACTAAAAAATCCTGAAAGAGGGGTTTTCAGTTACTGATGCGAAAGACCCTCAAAATAGCTCACAAATTGAAGGATACCAGCTCACAACTTTCACCCAGCTTTCTATGATGGAGACTAGAGCGAGCTGGGGGCGTGCCAGCCGTTTATTGGAGCCAGCAAAAACTTAGCGTACAAAGGGCATTTAGCGAAGTTTATTCTTAGATATGCTGGATAAAGATTGAGCGAAGAAGAGGGGATAAAAGTGACCCATTCGAGACGAGATTTACAGCGTCTCTTCGTGTGGGTAATTAAGAAAATAGCTCGTACAGTCATCCGCTTTGCCTCTATCGCAGGCTAAATTGCCTCAATGCAGTTCAATTATTATTCAGATCTTTAATTGGAACTAACGTGTAGTAAGAGCATAGGTTAAAGTGAAATTCAGCAAGAGCCCCCCCTCAAAACTTCATACTTCTTGCGAGCAAGATTAATACTAAAATTAACATCTTAGAAATGCAAAAACATTCGTTCACAATGTTGCGGGGCATGCGTATCACTTCTTTCGAATAAAGTGAAATTTTCACGATGGCGCCAAGCTCACGCGAGAGCGATACTTGATCTTATGAACATGAAACACAGGTTATTCAGTGAATTTAATTGTCATTCCAGAATTTTACGGGTCATTCATTATACGTGCAACTACCGATGATAAATATAGGTCATTCTGAAATTTTACAAGTCTTTCACTAATTTAACGTGCTGCTACTGAATGGAAAAGTCGGTCATTCAGGGATTTTACGTGCAATTACTGGTGGTACATACAGTTTTTTTAGTGATTTTCGCAGCTGCTCGAGAGAAAATTTCGGCTTAGAGTGAGTTTGGGAGATTGAGGTTATGAGGCGTCCATTAAATTGCTCCCTTGCGCTGTTACTCGTAGCTGATGCGGATTCAGTCAAGAGACCTAATATCCATTTCGAATGTGGCAAATCATGCACTCATGTGTGTTTTATCTGATGAGAAACACCTCTTTCGTTCCTGCGAACAAGGAGTGAATTATGACACAAATGCTAGTAAAGCTACATCGAGTGTACCACTCGTGATCATTAGCAAACCGTTCGCTTACGGAAAAGAATTTGCGTGCGCTAAAAAGGCATTACAAGCAT
Source organism: Orchestia grillus (assembly GCA_014899125.1). NCBI lineage: Eukaryota > Metazoa > Arthropoda > Malacostraca > Amphipoda > Talitridae > Orchestia > Orchestia grillus. Next base: position 43,753 of record VOMN01036916.1, read on the forward strand.
ATTTCCATGAGAGCTCATTACCTCAAACTAATCCATTTCAATATCAATTGATGGATTTTAACTAAAAATTGAGCCGCTCAAGGGCAGTGTTAGAGAATAATTTCAGTGTTTGTCATATGCTAATTCTATGTCAGTACTCCTGATGTGACACACTAGTACAATCACATGCCAGTACTCCTGATGTGGCACGCTAGTACAATCACATGTAAGTACTCCTGATGTGGCACGCTAGTACAATCACATGTAAGTACTCCTGATGTGACACGCTAGTACAATCATATGTAAGTACTCTTGATGTGGCACGTTAGTTCAATCGCATGATCTCGAAGGAATCGGCTCAGTAGCTAGGCGTGAAAGATAAAATCGTTTTCGATGTGCATTCTTCGTTCTCTCATTTCCCTTCAATTCCCGCAAAATTCGAACTGTATTGCATTGCAAAACTCTAGCTCTACCTGATGGTTGCCGTAAGCATGAATGGCTCCTATGTGGGCCAGAAAGTGGTAATTTCAATTATTACAATTATTATGCAGTTGCGAAATATTATGATTTTTATATATCATGAAGCTGTAAATTTTAATTTCGTAAATTCGACGACAAATGCACTGTCAGAAACAACTACCAAAGATAACATCCTCCGCGCGAATAACAGCTCGAAGCTTGACCTGATTTTTCTTTACAAAAAGTAAACCAATAAAAATGACGGCCAAGCTGACCCATTTGAACTCGGCTCGCAATGCTGGAACTGCCAGTTATTTTGAAAACATGAAATTACAGAGCTGGCACGAAAAATAACTGAAAAAAGATAATATTCTACTCCGTTTACTACTTCTTCTCCATTTTTGGGGGAATATCAGTACTATGAATAGGCTTGAGAGTAACTTTTATAGTTCAATTAATAAGTTAAAGTATTTATTTTCATCTTAATGATTTAGATTATGCTAAGCGACAAATATAATGCGATGGACTCTCAACTGCGAACAGTTTTCGAATATTTCAGAAGGAAATATATCCGCCAAAAACTAGTTTCCGATCGGTAGTTTTTATACACCGCTCCTCAATTGCGATTAGAGCAAAAAATTACATGAAAACTTTATGAAGCTCATTGCACCAATTGGATCTTATAGAGCAAACTCACTAATGGAATAAACAGGCTGAAGGAAATGGGGATGTATTCTCTCTACGCTACAGAGGGAAGCGATGACCACTGGATAGTCTATGACGAAGGAGATCCATAGGTTAAATTCGTTCGTATGAAGTCAAAGACCTAAGAAAACTAACAAAATTAAATAAAATACCACGATAAAAGTGTAGGTAATTAATAATGTTTGAATTTTCAATTACTGATTGTTGTGGAGGATGATATCTGGCTTAGAAAAACTGTTAATGATGCTTAAGATAATGTGAATAAAATAAATTATCAGTTTATGATTATAAGAGACAAATTTTAAGCTGTTCATCTCATCGCTTTAAATAAAAACATAATTTCATCCGAAATAATTTTTCAAATCGTATCCACAATTGTAACGCTCAAAGTTATTCAGTAAAATGACCAGAAGAAGGGAAAATCGCTTTACGAAAGGACGAAGTTGCTTCTACACTGTGACTCGCCAATAAAAAACAAGCAAAACGGTGCATTGTATATTATCACAAATTTAATAAAACTCTTAAGTGTTTTAAAACATTGTTTAATGATGATCAAGCTAAACTAGAGGATATTGAACAACCGGTTAGCGCATGTCTGGGCCAGGGTCATTAAGTAGAAGGAGAAAGTGCCGAGGCTAGCGCAATTACTAGAGCGGTGCTCTCGAAGTTTCTATGCGATAGCGATGGGGATATCTTTTGCTTCCCTTTCCCTTGGATTTGAATTTCTGCTAGTGGTGATCATAAAGCTATTCATCCACTAAGTCAATGTCTTAAATCAAATTTATGTACCGGTTCCGCGTAAGATATAAAATTTAATTTGACAAGTAGAAATTCATACAGTCACGAAAGGGATTTGACATTTGGAGTACCACAGGAGTGATGTCCAATTACACATATTCGATACTGTAAGAGTTTCAAAATGCAGGTGAAGGACGAAATTACAGCTGAGTTACCCCGGTGCCCATTCCTCTCACCACGCCCCGAGAGCTCAGTTTGGGAGACTGCAACGCATTTTAAGTAGTGATCCACAAGGCTTGAACTCTTTGGGAACGGCAGTTCATACTGACTTGTAAATGGCCAAAAATTGAAAAAATGTGAGACTGGCACTTGTTCACTGGAGTTGTTGAAAGTACACTACAGCCATTTTATTAGAAATTTTTAGATTTATACGCATGCATACATAGTAAATGAATATAATACCCATCCCAAAATTGGCGACTTCTAGACTTGAACGTTCCCTAAATATATCTTAGAAAAGCAGTACGTCCGGGTATCAAGAGCAGGTTTTAGCTTTATATCATGGGGAATATATTTTCAGCTTACATGAAAAAATAAAACGCTCTACATTATGCCTTTCGATAGCGAAATAATTTAACAATGGGGCATAAAAGATAGAAATCTGACCTTCTGAAAGTGAACCCTGCGCGCGAAAGTCAACAAACGTGAAAGTCTTCTTTTGATGAAGAAAGCTACGGCTTATTGAATTCTTTGCTTAGAATATCTTTTATGGTATATGACTGAGGAAAACGAGTGCAGCGTTTCACCTTAATCATGTTTTTGCGCACTATAGCAGTATAATTGAAATTAAAATAAAAGAATACTCACCAAATTATGCTCGTGCACTAGCTGCTCCAGGTTTTCGATTCCTGTGGAAAGTAGGAGTCATTTTACTTGAGTGGATAAAATTAAAACCGTAAAAAAAGTAAAAGAATTAAAAATTAAAAATAGTTATTCATTTCACAATTCTGCAGCCGTCACAGGCCAGATGCTTATTGGGCCTTGATTTCAGTTACATATTCTTCAATGTAGGGATTTCATGGTTGTTTAACTAGAAAAATTGCATAGCTAGTAATGAATTTTTATTAACATTTTAGTATAAGACTGAAACCTTCTAACCAAAAATTATAATAAATAAGAGGAATAGAATTTTAAACGTTTATTTATTATAGTCATCAGCATAAAAATCAAAGCAACAGAAAGCCCAAATTCATGAACAAGGAAATTTCAAGTCAAGGAGAGTATGCACTTTCTTAACTCGTACTCGAAAATGTCTATCAATGCCCGTAGCCATAAATGTCAAGCCATTTTCTTAAGTAATCATCTTCATCACACTATCATACGAGTTTTGGCCTAATAAGTACATGTGACTTTACATCAACTCATTCAGTACCTACTCCTTAAACAAATGTTCGAATGTACCATTATTTATCGGTTACCACAGGCCACAAGACGAGAAACTATATTCAGAAATACTTTGAAAGGCAACAGATCATTTTTCCATTTATAGCGTGGTAGGCCGAAAAACATTAACAGTATTTTGTGTTGCATAAAATTCCTAGTCTGGAGTGGTTCATAAATCTGTAACAAACTTCACCGCTTTAGTAGGGGCTTGGCTAACAAATAAGGGCAGAGCAATTCCTAAACGTATTGCCGAGAGAGTATGCTGAGTTCTTAATACATGTCAACGGTATGAAGGGGTGCAACAACGTGAGTGTTTTGAGTACGCAGAATAATTCCCAAAATTCGATTGATGAGATCTCTAAGCTAGTTGATTTGATAATTGTATGTCCCGGTCCAAATGATTTATCATAAATAATGAGGGATATACCTGCGAAAAATATAGGGTGAGGAGGCTATTTTGTTTAAAAGTTAGAAACAGAATGAAATATTTCACAGGTACTATAGTTATTTCGATATGAAAGCCCAGTAGAAGAAACTGAACGAGATTACAAATGGCCATTGTAGTATTCAATTCAGCCTGAAACACAAATTGGGATTTTGTTGAAATTTGATTAATATCGAAGAAACGTACGAGACGCCGATTTAATAGTTTCTCAGACAATTTATCGAAAATAAAAAAAGTATATATGGACTTTTTAGCTTTTAGTTCGCAACGTTTAATTTACCCTAAACTTTAAAAATGGGCTGGGCACGAGCATTCATCAGTATTTCGGGAAAAACACCCCTTCATCAATTGAAAAAAAAAGTTTTTCTCAAAAGATAACTGGCCATAGATTCTTGTAATATTCCTAATTGAAAAAACTATATGACCTGAGATATCGTCGTTAAATTCTTCCCTGATATTTTTTTTAGCAATGGAAATATTTCACTATTTTCTCACAAGCACTTCCCCTATAAATCAATCACTTCTGCAGCGTTGCGTAAATCAATGCACAGGTAAGACTGAATTCGATCCGTTGGAATAATTCATTGTCATTTGTCAACAAATACCTGAAAAGCGATTCAGAATTTTCAGTTTACTAGGATGGGAAAGCTTTAGAAACAGCGCAATCAAATCCCTTAAAGCGTCGGAGAAGTCACTGATAAAATAATAGCTTCAGCAAAATCAACATCTATGCTAACATTCCAGGGGTAGAAATACTGTATTTTCTAGCATCAGTGAACCAGTACATACGAGTACAATCGTACTCCAAAAATATTCAAGGCTATAATCAGGAGAATAGTTTTCGTAATTGCTCACACAGCATTAAAACGCATAATATTTACGAATTTGAAAATATCTCCCATTTGAGATAACTAAAATATATTTCGAATGTTTCACTGTACTGGCCTCAACTCAATCCTACGTGCTACTCATTTGATTGATTTCCGATTCGGTCAAGTAACTTTTTCTACAAGAAAGAGAAAGAGTTTCGACGAAGAGATCGGAATGAAATTCCCGTGACGATTTCTTTTATTCCGCAGTCGTGAGTAGAAAAAGTTTTACTTGATTATAAAAAGGCTGAAGTAAAGTCAACGGCTTAGAATTTGACTCAGCTCCGGAAGATCGGCAAGAGAGAAAGTGCTCTTCAAAGATATTCATTATTATTCAACTCAAGTTCGGCTATTGTTAAGAAAACTTTCTGCGACTAAGGACACCCTGGAAGAATAGCTTTCGTAATACAAGAGTAAGTATGTAAAGTTGTGCAAGTACTGCCAGGGAATGTTGCAGCTGCTGTTATTAGATACACATGTCTAGCAGCGATGCAATAAAATAAATATTCTTTTGGGGTTATTTCCCTTTGTTCGATATCTTCAAAAGGTTAACAGAAGAAAAAGGTCAAAACCGAACTGAAACTATGGTTGTTTAAGCCAGGCAGGTGTGCCGGCGGCGGGGGTAACCGAGGAGTGAGAACATTAGGTGCGACGCGCTGGTGGTAGAGGTTTTCTTGACTTCTATTGTAAATACAGATCCTATTTTGCTATACGTAATTTTGTGTAATGTAATGATTTGTAGGTGGAATTGTTTGCTTGACTTCATAATTTCTCATAGTATATCGTCCTTTAATTTATCGTTTCGTGAAATTAGCCCATTCTTTGTTTTTCCAGAAACCGTTGACGTTCACGGGTATCAAGATGTCGATGAGGTTGAAGCAATAAAGAATGTTGAAATGGCAGGCATGGGCAATTCTTAACGTGATTAACGAACGCCCTCGAAATATAGTAAACGGCATAAAAAAAGACAAAATTGCAAATTTTGACTGTTTCAATATGCGCATTTGAAAGTCGTGGGTAGAAATTTGGTAGTATTTTAACCAAAACAATGGTAAATGAAAGTTTCAACCGATTGGAAGCTAACAATTGTTATGATTCTGCCAAAATGTTGATCAACCGAAAAGGTAAGGAAAACTACACAACTTGTCTGAGACAGAGAGGATAGATAGCACGTGTAATGAACATTTAGGATTGAGGAAACTATGTGACGCTCAATAGGTATCGTCGTGATGATCACAAAACAAAACATCGTTTTTTCAAATTTTAGCAAACGAAGTCGCACCTACAGAGCAAACAATTTTTTAAAATTTTCTGTGTGCACCTTTGTATATGAAAAAATTCACAGTGTCGAAAAAATGTCGACGTTTTTAGTTGAAAAATTTCATAGAATAATTCATAAAAGCATGATCCTGTAGTGCGAGGTTTATTATGAGACACGAACAAGTGCAAAGGATTCATCATGCAAAAATATATGAAACACATGACTGGTTTCAAACGAAGCGCTAGTGATATAAATTGTCATTTCAAAAGAATGTTTTGTGCGTCTTACAATTGAAGAGCTAAAACTGAAGCATATGTTTAAAAGGTTTTTGAACGAAAATTTTTTTTGTCAGAAAGATGCTGCAGCCGCAACTCGGCAAACGTAAGACAATCGGCCAGAAAGCGCGTCCGCTCTCCGTCTGTTCAACTCAACTTATTCTCATTCATTTTTCAAATCAACGGCTGTTGAATTTTAACGGTGATACTGATGATAGAGAGGATACAATCTATGTTCGAAAAAATGGGGAAAAGGATAAATTTTTTGGTTGCGATCGTACTGCTTAAGGCAGTAGATGAATTATTTGTATTCATTTCTTCATAAAATAAGTAAGACATAAAAAGTACGCAATATAACTGAATGAAAAATGAATCGTTTCTGCACGAGTGGGATACATTCTGCTCAAAAGTTCCCGAAGGTATCAAGTTTTCGCTGACAAAAAAAAAACACTTACAAATTTAAATATTTCAATCAACGAAGTGTTACAATGGTACATTCAAGGAATAAAGAATTCACAGCATGTACACTGGTTCGATATTTCTTTACTATTTTTTCTGCTGGAATGCATTTTGTGACACCAAGCCCATCCTACTAAAACCGTATTCAAGAATACACCGATATCTTTAACTAAAAAACAATATTCATATGTGCACTACCTGCTGCATTGACAGAGGAAGTAGTGCTCGATGGTAGAATTTGATGCAAGAAATAATTGATAGCAATTTAATTTTGCTAGAACGACCACAGTTCACGCAGATGACGGCAGCAGCCACAGGGAAGCCAGGAGAGAAAGGCACAAGTTTTTGCGCTGTCGCGTGAACGTGATGGACGTGTGACGCTGCACGTGATTGCAACGCGTGGATCTTCCCACGTGAGCCTCGTGTAGTCTGGGACACGCGCCGCAGCCTCGCTTCAAATTCAATGTTCACAGAACTCGAGTCCAATCACAACATCGAAATTCGAGCTAAAAATTAGGCAAAAATCGAGCACTGATATGTTGATAGCTGTAATTGTAAAACGTTTGCTAATTTTCAGGAAAAAATGTTTTCTCGTTGGTTGAGATGGCTTATTTTCGTTATACGACTGCGATGATCGTTCATACTCGTACATCCTTTCATCACTGTCACCTACTGCTCCAGTGTCGTGCATAGGGATACTTCAGGCGCTGGCCCCGTGCGTGGAACACATCAATGAGTCGCTTGCTTGCACAGTTATGTGCAGAGAGGGTTACATTCTCAAGCAGAGCACTCAGAGGGCGTATGGTGTTTCGTAATCATGCAACACTGTGCTGCAATAGCAAATGAATGTGCAACTACAGAATGTGCGACCATCATGTAGCATTGCAGTGAAACCTGAATTGATGGTTAACATTAGATTTTCGTCTAGCCCCGTCATCGTGCCGTTGTTAGATATTCATTTTTCTTTTCGCGGGTTTGTTGTACGGCAAGCTAAGCAGACGAGACCCAGCATGTGTGCGTATACAGGATTGATTATCCTAACGTATGAATATTAGGATATTCATATATAATAAATATCCTAAAGCATGAAACTCCCACACGAGGTATGGTATGCACGGTGGAGGGAATAAAACCAAGCATAAGTACTACATTACGCACCAAGCGACTCGGCATGCACGATCGACTGCATACGACGCAAAACACCCAAACTGACGCACACGAACGCGTGTACAATACATGGAGGCGATCACGCGTCCTGATGAAGTGGGCAAGAGAACAGCGCTGGCTGTAGCCGTGGTGTGTCAAGCGGACGTGTTGTGCGTTGGTGGAGCGAGTGGTCCTGTTACGCGCTGCCGGTTTCGGACTGGCGGTTACGGACTGCTGGTTATGGACCGCCAGTTACGGACTGCCAGTTACAGACCGCCAACTACGGACTGCCAGTTACGCACTGCCAGTTACGGACCGCCAGTTACAAACTGCCAGTTACGCACTGCTATTTACAGACCACCAGCTACGGACCGCCAGCTACGGACTGCCAGTTACGCACTGCCAGTTACGGACCGCTAGTTACAAACTGCCAGTTACGCACTGCTAGTTACGTACCGCCAGTTACGGACTGCTAGTTACAGACTGCTAGTTACGGACTACCAGTGACCATAGTCCATAATTAGGTATATTAGGCTAGAAAAAAGTAGTCGTCGACTCTCCGTGATGTGTAAGGTCGTTAATTTGCATGAAAATACGTATGCACTACTTATAGAATTCGAAAATATTGAAATAGGTTAACAAATAAAAATTATAAGGGCGAATCAAGCAGTGCATCTTACGGCTGAAAATTAACTTAGTCACAGTCTCTCAGTATTGAGATATGAGTGTACATCGCTGGTGAGAGGCTTGCCAGCTGCAAGTTTGGCTTAGAGTGTTGATTTTTGGTGTTCCTTACACTTCAGGTACGAGTCGATTGACCGAGAAACTAACGAGGAAAATTGAACGAAATTATTGTTCTGAAAATTATAAATGAAGACAAATAGAAATTTATGTTTAGTGCGGACATGCGACTGTATATCATCCAAGTGCAGGCACGAAATTTAAAAGATGTTAGCATTCTCATGACAGCATGTCGTATGAATTTTTTCGCTTTAGTTTCATCATGTATCTTATAGTTCAAATGCTGAAGCTGCAAAAGTCTCATTATTTGGTAACGTAGTACAACATCTCGGCTTTAACATGCAATAAAGTTTTAGCAACCACCTTTAGGCAGTATTTCATCGTGTGACACAACACGAACTCTCGTGCGTAAGTTTTACGTCCATGATTTCCTAATCCAAACTCGCCACAAAAGCTCCTTCTATAAGTCCGAGTCCGACTCAGCAAAGGGGTCCCACACACTGCGTTGAGTGTGAGGAACTTCAGCTGGCAACTCCCCAGCGGATGGTGAACGCAACGCAGAGTTGGATGTTGAGACACAAGCCGAGGACTCCCTTCCTCATCGCAGCGTCTCGAATTAAAGCACAACTTCGCACAGGGGTTGCGCCATGCGTCATTCAGGACTGGGATCTCAAATGACATTTCCCAGGAATTAGGCCCCGGAGCTGGGAAAGTAGGACCAGGAACACGCTATTTTAGGCCATCAAAAGCGACCATCCGTAGACCCCAATTCCGATTCCCATACTTTCCTTCATCAACTTTCACTTTCATGTCACTGATGCTAAATCGTTCTCTTCTAAAAGCACCGGCAGTTGATAAATTTCATAACTAAAATAAATTCGATAGAAATTAAATCTCCGCCAAATTTATAGTGGTGTCATACAGTTTCAAACAAGGACCTCGAACGTGAATCACGTGGTAATTATAATCTGTACTGAATTATGTTCCTTATAAAAATTCTCGCAACTTTGCTCTTATTTTAATTTTAACCAATAATACAGACAAATCTTATTACCGAGGGACATTGCCTTATTGTGCAGAATAGCAAGTCATTATTGTTTCCCATCGCCCGAACTATTAATATGCCTACAATATCGAACACCGCCACTGCCACAACTGCAGCCCGTGGTAGGCATCATGATATACATCAGGAAACTGACCATAAAATGAAAACTTACCAGTGATACTCAGGAATTATAAATAAACCTTTTTAGACAGATGTAAACTATAGTTTATAATCTCTACATTACCATTATAGCTATTTTTACAGCATTTACGCAGGTATATGCCCTGACAAGGTGCAAAGAGAACGCTGCTGGCTGCGAAGTAGCGCTCTGCTTTACTTTCAATTGCCAGGAGCGACAGGACGCTGAGAGGGAACGACCAGTCCCATAGACCCTCCCAGTCATGCACATGACAGTTCAGACTCGCAAGGGTTAGCATCAACTTCGTGAGAAGCGTCATGAAGAACATGGTACCGGTAACCATTCGGTTGGATCAGGTCGTAAATCGATAGCATTTTTCTGAATGATGGCATGAAAGATACCGCTGCTCAATTCATGCAATCATCGACATAGGCTTGAATTGAAGTTCTAGAGTGTTAATTCTGCTGAGTTAATGAAATAAGTGCTTTAGAAATGTTAACTTTCATTTTCTCCTTACTTGGTACGATCAAACATTCGTATTTAATTTCCTAGTTATGTCATATCTTGTACACCCACAGCTGCACCTGATTGTACGTTTAAGTGAACGACTGGGACTAAGAAGAAAATATGTTCTAGAAATTATTCAGAATAACGCATTTTCAAAGGCGTATTTGGAAATTTAAGCAATTATTCATTGTAGTGATTCGACCTTACGTCCCAATTCTTGGCAGACAGGATGAATGAAATAAAAGCTAACGAAATTACAGCTATCAAAGTATAGGACCTGAATCTTGGTCGTCTTGTAGTTTTTCGGCAGAAATGACATAGTAGTCCAAAACAGGCTCCATGAATTAAAAAGACGTAACGTAAAAACAACGTGGAGGATTTTCTTTTAAAGCTGTAGTGGCTAAATTACCGATGAATAATTGCGAAGTAATTAGTGTGGCGTATAGAAAACTATATAGATCTCTCTTTTGTCAAATAAACCTGGCATACCATTCAAAAAATACCGCCTTGCACTAACAGTACTTAAGTTAAAAGTTCAGCGAGCTGCCAGACCGTTGGGCGAGCGTGAGGCCATCATGTAAAGGCCTGGTGACTGAGAGCATTTATTACTATACCGGAACTCGACTCGATATTTGCGCCGGCTATCGTAGTACGGACGCATATGAATTATACATCTGACTAACAACATCAAAGTTGTTAGTAAGACAAAAAATAAGAGTTACTCCTCAGCATCCCAGCCTAACCTTTTCGCGGCCCTTTTGATAAACGTATGCATAAAGAATCGATAAAAATACTTCGATGGGCACAATGATACGTGATAATAAAGGCTCCGAAGGAAAAGTTAGACCGCAAAATGGCATCCAGAAGTTCCTTAAGGCAAGAACTGTACGTTGGAAATTGAGATTGTGGTTGCATTGTTATCATCTTAAATTTGTTGCCTCTACGATTTCTTACCCCCGATACACATATGACCATCGCTAGTCATGCACCTTATTTAAAATGAAAAAAATATTTTTCTTGAAATAAATCTACATTTAGCTGCCCGGCGTCATTTACTCGTTCGTAAGAGTTTCCTTCCTGATCTATAAAAGGGTGAAGCTGCTATTCCTTTGAGGCTATTAGCGAAAAAAGTTGTGTGGCACAAGTCACGGACCGAAAATAGTCATAAAAGCAAACTCGGACACTTCAATTCAGTGTTAAAAACCATACATCATGACGATTCAAAAAGTATCAAACGATCTTGGTGCATTTACCCAAGAGGGTTGATATGTTACTTCAAGGATATCTTCAAGCTACTCACAGCGGTTGTGCATAAAGACAGCACTCAATGAATCACGCCTCACTTACCCTCCTGGTACCACATCCGTAGCAACTCATAGTTTTTGTGAGTCAGAACTTTCACCGAGTACTCACCGTAGTCCAGATTTATCTATTCTAAACGTAAGAATTTTATGCTCTATGCGTTCGAGTCAGAGTAATGAGATACGAACATTACTCGTACCCATTAGTGGCCTCGCTCCAAGTTCGTGTGACTCGCAAAAGTGAGCTACACATTACGAGCACTGAATTTTTGGTGCCCCTTTTACTCTAGTGCGACACTCAATCGATAAAAAGTAAGAAAACTGGCGTACGGCTTTCAGTGAAAAACTACGCGCAGTAAGTTTTTTGCAGCTCACTTTTTTACATTGATATGACTCAACCTAAGATGTTGCTACACATAGGACGTCAAATTAATTTCCTTCCTTAACGAACCAAATAATTATGCAACAAAAACTCTCATTTCTTCGCTCTAGAATAAAAGACGAGATATTTAGCAAATGACACTCTTGACTTTCATTTGGTTGTCAACAAAGCAAACTGTCGAGTCACGTGCAGCTTTGTGGCGATAGATTGTAATGATGAATGGTGCAAGACTTTTTTCTAGCAATTGCTCTCAAAATGACAATAATTTTCTCCTTTCTCAAACACGAGTGAATGAGAAACTAAACAATGCCCGTTTCTGAGTCAAAAACTATTGCGATTTGTCACTTCTATCAAGTTTTGTTCATGCCAATGAGGGAGCGAGTCACTAGTTTCACTCAAAGCGGATGATAAAAGAGTGAATTATTGTAATTCGTTTGTGCAAGGAAGAACTTGCAAAGCTCTTGAAATGAATTTTCGTCTCTGAGGCTTATGACATTTCAATGTCAAATTGATGATCTAGTAGCATGCGCTGGATGAGAGCAAAAATGTTTTCTCGTTATTTTCATAACTAGAGAATTTCAGATGATGCCTTCCCACGTTCTCGCTTAGGGCGCGATTATTGGCATTGGGTTGTGCAAGTGGGTAAACCAAAAGCTTTTTAGACTTATTCAGAAACAAGCCTAGGAGCAGGCGACATAAAAATCCTCATCTCTTTTACGCCTTTCTCAAATGGCGGGTCCAACGCGAGTCTGTTGCGAGGTGTCTGGGCGGGGTGTGTGTGCTACCAGACGCCAGCTAACGAAACTGTCGCTTGACTTCACTATGTTGTCGAGACTCTGCATTGAACTAAACGTAGTAAAATACCATCGTAGCTTGAAAAATTAGCGTCAATTATTTGAAATTGAACCTATGTTTGTTCAGAAAATCGCGTGTGTAAGAACATGGAGCTCCTGAAATAACATTACAAACTTGAAAATTCTCTTAAATATTTATGTTTGTTACGTGCAGCAATCTTCATATTATTTACACCTAGGGATAGTAACTACACAGAGGAACAGTTCGTCACTTTCACCACCCCGTCAGAAACCTCCATTTAGTCCAATAATGAAATACGCCCGTAATTGCTGCAACAATGGGGCGAATCGTACTTTCCCTCAGTGGTGCTGGAGAAGAAGAAACCATTTCAGAATGATTGAAAGAGGCTCCAGTAGAGCTGGAGGGAGATTTCTCTCGAGGATGGTAAATATGCTCGAGAAAGAAGTTCAATTCGACCTTTTCCGATATTAGCCAGTCTCGAAAGGGTACAATTATCTAGCCGTAGAAGAAGAGCAGATGGTGATCGCAATCGCCTCAAGGACATAAATGTACACCTGGAAAAGCTGTTCGAAAAAACGCGAATTTAAAAACGAAAGCTGCGTTAAAAGCTGCGTTAAAGACGTTTAATCAAAATTTCAAAATTACTTCCTAATGAAATGAAAACTTCATTTTAGATGAACAAACGAACATTATGCACAAAGAAAGGAGTGAGATACTTTCAAAAGATGATATCATCGTGTTCCCTCGCTTCCGAACTTATATTACTGCGAAGAACGCATGACAAAGTACCTTGATTTTCTTCGTATTCATTAAAGTTTAGCTTTTTATGGTGGCATCGGACGAACGCTCGAGCGTTGACACGTTCTAAATACGGGTATACATTCTGTGCAGTCGTAGAATGGAGACTGGAAGTGAGCAAACAGACAAATATTTAGTTTAGATTACTATGATTTATTATTTATCCCTCATATCTAACATAATTGGGGGAAAAATATAGCATGTTTTACTTCGAAACTAATACTTTATGAAATTCTACGGTCCTCAATTGAGACTTTTCAGATTCAGCAAATCATCTTTGTCAAATTTTGCAAACTTGAACCACGCTCGCAGCAAACATCGTTCAGTATTTACTTCATCAGTCAAGCACTTGTCACAGTGCTGCACAATAACTGGCTCTCTTCCACAAACACGGAGAGTACGGAAATGTTCACAAAATATTAAAACGCTAGAACACATGTTAAGAATGAACCACCGTACTAAATATAAGCAGACACGAAGCGCGTATTCGAGGGCGGTAGGCACGTGCGTGTGAAAGTCATCGTACGTGACGTAAGCAATTACTTGTATCCCGTGCTTTGCATCTACCCACATGCACAGAATACGCACCAAATTATAGGCGTGTTAGGTTCTAAGTAACTTTCGCCATGAAATCGTACACAATGGCTCGATTACCAACTCGATCCGACTTTATTGCCGAATATTTCCGGCAGTTTTCGAAGGATTTCAGTGAAACTTACAGAAATCATACAACATTCAACAACGATATTAGCCTGGGTAGAGAGTGCTCTAGAACGTTTCTAGAAGCATTTACTTTCACCCTGAGAAGTACAACTAATGTCTGCTATGCTGACTAAGATTAGAATTATCGAAGAGAAATGAGAAATGCTCAAATCAACTACACGTAAATTCTCAAAAATACCCTGATCTTTCACACATCCTCTATGTAGTGACATGGTTTGAACATTAGTTTATTCCTGTGAGAAGCCAGTTCGCCGCGACCGTGGCGTTTTCAATTGCTATGAGAAATAATTTCCTTATTTCAGTGAGCGTAAAATAGCCAATCGTAAGAGTTTAAACAACCTGCTCATTGGCTCATCTAAACTGAATGCAGTGACTTCTGTGCTGCAAAACTCAAGTGGCTCCGAGATGAACAAAATGATTTTAAAAAATGCCTGGTTTGGGTATACTATACATAGTTTTCACACAACGAAGGTTACGAGAATAAAATGTTTAAAAAGTCAAAGCATTTCTCGTGCTAGGCAATACGACACAGAACGAACTCAATTTTTATTTTTTGGTATTTTATAAACTGAACATCAGTTCCGTGCAAAATCAATTTCACATCAGTAAACAATGAATTTTTCAGTCGGGTGAGCAGCAGTGGGCACGTCCTTTCGGTAAAGCTCCAACGAAGATTCTCTTACTAATGTCATGCAAATACATGCAAGAAAAGTTAATAGTGTGCTTGACTAGTCATTCGAATATATTAGTTAAATTTGGACTTTTGTCACAATACAAAAATGTATTTGTTTGATAATACTTTTTGTGCGTTTAAATCCTTCTCAGCCGGTGCTATTCAACTGAAAAGAAATTTAATAACCAAATAATGTATTGCATAATAATACAAATGAATGAAACGAACGATCTCACCCCACCGGCAGATTATCTGATTTAGCCGCTCCGTTTTTTCGAGAATTCCCATTGCACTCAATGAATTTATGGCATTACGATGCTCTTGTCATTGAATTGGATTTGTTCTTTACTCGTCAATGAAACAAACTCGATGTGTAATGAGTACGCGGTGCAAGCATAATGCAGACACAATAAAGTACAATTAGTGTAAAAAGAATAACAGGAAACAGAGATGGAGTGTTTTGTATCTGATATATAGCTCAAAAATCACGATAAAAAATCGACTGAAGGTCTTGCTTTAGAAAGTCATCAGCTCATTCACAATTGTAGAAGGCGAGCTGAGAAAACTTTCCAATTTGTTTTCTAGCCGTTTCACTTTCTAAAAAGCTTTCAAAATGTGGCAAGTACTTGTCGAAAACTGAAGCCATGAAAGCTTACTTCTTACTTATAAAAATTGAAGAGAAAAGTGCGTACTCGTATTTTGCGCAGCGTTATTAAAAGTTGAAAGTTTTTCTAATCAAAAAATGCATTCGAGTTATTCGTGAGTCGTAGATGAATAAATTAATTTGTTTTTTCCTTACTTTTCATTGCGAGAGAATTCTGGTTCTTGAAATTATCTCGAAGACTAGTAGAGTTGTTTTTAAATTGACACTTAATTTAACATATGTTTCCTCTCATCCCCTTCAATACCTCAAACTAAGAACAAGTTATTTACAAATGCGAAAGGTAATAAAAAGCTAACTCCCATTTCGGAACCACAACATTAAAACGATTTTAGCTCCAGAAACTGTGTTTTAACCGTCAGAAAGCTTTTCTTCGTTACTAAGATAGTCGACAACAGTCGCGACTAAAACAGGCTCATATGCTAAGAGTGCACGCTGAACCGATGAAGCACACGGCAGGAGGCTGAGTCCTGGGGAGAGGATCGACTTCTGTCCTCCGGAGTGGTCGAGTCGAAAGTGAAAGGACGAATGCAGGGGAGATATTCCTCGAACTGATACACAGACATCAGAGGTTTTGCTGCCGTTTTTTGTTCCGGCTGAAGGGGGAATTCCAGCAAAAAATGGAGAAGGAAAATTACCAGAAGCTTGAAAGTAAACCTCAATTGCAGCTCCCTCAGGGAACTCATCCGAAGGCTGTTTACTTTGCTTTGTTGCTATCGTCACATTTTTTTACTTTCGAAATCTTATAAAGCTCTGGCGTAACTCTAAAGCTTCAGCACAAAAAATGGCCTCAACTCATCATAGTAGCTTTTGCTGTGAGCAACGCAAGTTCGTCAACCGGAAGCGACTCAACAGATCAGGATGGTCCTCTGGAACGATCGCTCTCGAATAAAAACAACAGCAGTACACGTCCGGTGACCTTGAGAGAGAGAAAGGAGTCATAAACCCGGACACAACTCTCCCGCAGTACACTCGAGCGTGTACCTGACATTCTCAGGGTGCACTTGCGCCCAACAATCTGTTCAGACTTGAGTCATTCGACGATTTTCAGTGCCATGGTGAAGCGGTAGCAAAAACCCTGTTTATCAGGGGTACTGTGATGTGCAACAAAAGTTAGTGCATGTAAAGTCAAGCTGGATTGATGGGAATATGATATTACCAGTTGTGTTACGTAAATTTACACTGACAATCTCGTTAGAGTTACCAGTTATTCTATGTTTTATGCCATTTTGTAGGAGTAACACTTTATCATGAAGTTAGGAGATGATTTGTTGTTTTTAAGAAAGTTAAATACCTACATATTATGTTCGTAAACGATCCGCAATGGTGAAGCATAAGAAAATTAGCGCTGGGAGGAATAGCCAACACAAAAGAAACAGTGAAAGTGAAATAATACTCGTAGTGAATCGCTCTATTTGCACTGAGGTATTTCAGAGATGGCATTTCGGTGACGCTGCAATTGCTTGTATTTTAGAAATGGAATGTTTCTAAGCTGCTTTACAAAATCGTAAAAAAACAGCAGCAGTATGAGCGTGTGCACAGTCGTGTAATACGTGTCTGCGACCTCTCGCTGCACAGCCAGTGGCAGGAGGGAGCGCAGACGTGCAGGCGGGGAGAAAGGAACAGCGGCGCGGCCGGTCGGCAAAAAAAGGGGCAGAGGGCGACTGAGGTGCACGAGCTGAAACGGTCTCTTCAAATTACGGCGAGTATACATAATTAGAGTTGAGGAGCCTTTGTTCAGGTACGGACTAAGTCTGCTGTCCAAACTTAGTTTGTATGAAGATTCGAACTTAAGAGTCTTTCGCAATGTATTCCGATGTAAGAGTTGAAGCCATCTCGGTCCTCATGATGGGTGAAATTCTGGTCGGTGGAAGGTAGTCAGAGATGTAATGAAATACACAAGACTGGAGATGATGATCAAATTGTAACAGACGAGTAGAAAGTTGCAGCAAGTTGTCAGGCATGAACCCAATGACCAATGACGCAAATAATAATTCGTTGAATTTGAGGAAGACCGACCGTTGCCACACATCATGGTGGAAGTAACACAAGGAACCGGCTTCGAGTACGTAATTACTTCGACTTCTGCCGGTGACTTGGACAGAACTCCTCCATCAAAGGCTTGCACAACTGGTCTGCTCTGTGTCTGAGAGGAGCGGACTCTCGTCAGCGCCAAAACGGACATCGACTCACCATAAATGGTGTTTTAATCGATATGTGCAATTGTCTTAAAGCCAAGTTGTCAATCCCGAGAACACACGGCTACGTTTGCTGCATATATGGATATTGGAAGGATGCAGGAGCTGACATTTATCTAATACTCGTACTTCAACTTTTCATTGAATTTTCGGCTATTTATTACAAATACGGCAGGGAAATTTCAAAGAAATGAATTGCAATAATGGAACTTCAAGTAATAATTAAAATATGTAGTCAGTATCCTAAAATTGGAGTTTAGGATCATGTATTATTTATATATATGAATTTAAATATTATCAAGGATACAAACAAAACATTTAGTCACACGTTACATACAAGTATATGTGTTTTGGTTCTCCTGTTCACTTTAAACTGAGCCTCAAAATTGTATGTAAAATAGAAAGAGGTAGAGTACATTCAAGCAAAATCAGGCCTGAAATGAATGACGTAGGAATGGAAAGTTGCCAATGAGTAAAATAACGTGAGCAAGTCTGCCATGTACTGTCATTATGCCAATATTGATTTGGAGAAGTAACTTTCATTTTTTATCAAGTGCGGCATGCACGCTCTGGTCTACAAGATCACCTGCTTAGATCTAAAAAAAAATCTCACTTGAAAATTGAGCTTCATTGTGGCCAGATTAGATATTTTCTCAAAGCTGCTTAATTAAATCATGTCTCAATTATAATTATGTGCGCTAAAATCGTATGTGTATCGGAAATTGAATAACAAAAGTGAACATTACATGGACTTCTTTTAATTAACTATGTAAGCGAGATAGAAAGCGACTGGATAGAATTGAAATGTATCCATGGAAATATTTTTGACAATCCATATTATTTCTTACCTCTATTTAGATATATCAGTTACATTACAGAGTGAGAAAACTTTTGCTGGGGCTCCCAAATCATGCCTCCCATCCGTCGAGTGAGAAACGGAAACATCAGAACGATGATTCAAGTAGAAATGACTTTTTTCTGGAATGCACACTAATATGGATTCCTAAAAAAATGCCTTAGGTGTTGGTGAGCGCGGTCAGTTCTAATGATAGCGAAGTGAGAGCTTTTTGAGGGGATTACGAGGTCACTCGGATAGAAGCTGTCACACTGAATGTGAAATGTTTCCAAGATTTGAAATTTCACAATCAAATGCTCAAAATAGGAGGCAAATTCGAATTCAGAAGGACCCCCGTGGAGAGGTAACTAATCATTGTTACACTCGTTATGTACTGCCCCTCGAAAGAAAAAGAAAAGCCGCTCATTCCAAAATCAGTCACACAAAAGGGTAGCCAGAAACGTCCAAACGTAGGTAGCACAAGAACGTGCAAAGCATTCAAATGGAAACAGACAATAGAGATACGAGTCAAATTTCAACCTTAACACAAATTGCACCACTTGGGCGCCCACGAGGAGATTGACCAAGAGCACGGAGCGCCACCTAGTGAAAGTGATGCCACGGGCCGACAGTTGGCCGGGTCTCATGAGGAGCTGCGGCGCTTGTCGGGTCTCACCTCACAGGCAAGAAAGCGCTCGTGTGCCTAACAACTTTCTCTACACTGGTTGCCTGTGGCCTGGTTCTGTTCTCGACTGTCTTTTGCCGCTCTTTTAATCGGTACAAATTCGCATGATAACTCAAAAGGTTCATCTCTCACTAGTTACTTCCCAACGATGCGAGCTCAATGTACAACTCCATCACGAAATTACATGTCATGCAGCTTGTTTTTTTCCGATGAGAAAATCATTTCTTTTGAAAGTTATATTCATAATTTCAACGTAATCAGTTCCTTCCAGATTTCGTTTCGGAATAGACTGAATCATAAATCGAGGGAAACTGTCAAGCGCTCAGTGCCCTCGCTAACTCCAGACCACGTGGTGTAGAAGTTAGAGCAAAACTGACGTCAATATCTCGTGACGCCCTCGTCAACACGAAGTTTCTAGCGTCCCTGTCAATGCAGTCTAAGTAAATGGAAGTACTTGATGCCATTGTAAACACTAAAGTGCCTCATCCCTATTTATGATTCTTATTTTTGTATGTATCTATATTTTAATTTTTTTATATTATTATTCATATTCATACATGCAAGTTATTTTTTATTTTCACTTGAAGGGATTTTGCAAAGACAATTTTATTTTTAGCTCAAAACCATATTCTAAACCATACCATTTATGCATGTATCTAATTGAAAGAAAATATGATACGTGCTTTTTCGTCAATAATTTTTAATGCAAAGCAATCATTTTTCCAGGAAGTGGCGACTGAAACTGAAATGAGTTGACGTTGTTAACAAACGTAGAAGCTCCAAATTAGATATCTATGCACATCTTGCTAATCTTGTATGATTATATTGCATATCATAACAAAGTAAAACATTGAACACAAATAAAATCCACGTATAGCATAGTAGTATACTCTAGCTTTAATTAGTGCGTGGTTTAGACTATCATGATTCCAAATTCAGATCCTAAAATCATATTCAACCTATGAACAATAAATTCATTGAAAAGATTACAACAAAAATCTCAATTTGAAAACTGGTCTTGTGCAAAGAATTTATAATGTCAGCTCATCCTACGAACTTGCAACATTACTGTGAATGTATCTCTCTGAGCCTCAGATTGAAACACTGAAAGGCTGTTTGAGATGCATAAAAAGCGTTAGAACCACAGGCACAAGCGCCACAAGCGTTAGAACTACAGGCACAAGTGCCACAAGCGTTAGAACTACAGGCACAAGTGCCACAAGCGTTAGAACCACAGGCACAAGTGCCACAAGCGTTAGAACTACAGGCACAAGGGCCACTGTCATGACGCACTCCACACGCAATTCGAGTCTGAACTTTCCTGAACCCGCTACGGTCGACCGTGTTCGTGCCCTGTAAATATCTGGTACGCATGATGGGTACAAATCGTGCCCACTTGACATTCTCTTCCAGGCGAACGTCATCGATTTAACCACAGAGGCGGACTTCCGAGTCGAGAGCTGGTACGTTGTGAACCGTGGATTGTAAAAAGTTGTTCAAAACAGTTCAGGGATGCCCTGCAACTCTCGTGGAAGTCGGCGAGTAGAAAGTAATTTAGGCAACTTCGAAGGAATTGCAGTGCTTCCAAAATTCATTAGTGGGAAAAGCAGACACACGCTCATTGTACTAGTTTTTTCGCCCATCTTTAGAGTCGCTAAAAAAAGAGCGAATCTGAACTATACATCATTCCAGCCAAAGTAAGATTTTGCCTGAGCTTATTCATGAAAACTTCGTTTATCGAGGGATTCGGGGTACAAGCACTAGGTGCGACTGAAAGAGGCCAGCACTTCGAAGAAGTATACTGTATTTCGAGTGATATCACTTAACTAAGAACAAGGAACAATAAAGTCTTTGGTGACAAAATAATATAAAAAATCCATCAGAAACACCAAACTGTGAAATTCCACGCAAAGGTAAAGAACATATCTCGTCTGCACCCCAATTAAGATTCATATAATGAATTACTATTATACTTCTGGATGTGCTTAAATGTACTTGTCGTACAGATATATATATATATACACGAGTAGGGATACATTGGTGCTGAGACTCAAAGTCTGGTATTACGAAATCAATAAGTTCCAGTTATATTTTAGACCGCAATCTAGAAGTGATAACCCAACTTCTTTAATAAGGCAGCGTGTGAAGAAATTTGAAATGACGCTACTTAATCCTTTCCGCTTCAACGTGTAGAATTCCAAAATTGAAATCACCCTGAAAAGTATTATTATTATTATTATTATTATTATTACTATCCGTTTTGGCGTACAATTCGTACGTGACGATGGGTCAAGAAAATATGATATACATGTCATGGTGCAAAAGAAACGTTCATGTTGGTAAATGATGAAAAATTTTTGCGGGCATCATAGTTTACAGATGCCTCGCTAAAAGCAACTCATTTCAGTGTGCAATTAAAGTAGTAATCATCGCACAAGCTCATCTTATTCTGAGGGGCGGAATAAATTAGTAGAGACCCCTCGACATCCGGGTCCATTTAGTTACGCGTTCATATTTAGTTGCTGTATTTTTATATTTTTTGCTGCGTTAATTCGGCATCAACGGAATTCTGAGTTAGTTGGGCACAACGGAACAAATTATAAATGTACGGTTTTAAAATTTTTAGAATTACTTCAACCAACTTCGTACCAATTGGTTTCAATTGGTACGAAACTTAAAAATCGGCATGAAAGATTAGCATTGACAGATAGTCATTCTTCTGGACTAGTTTTGACATAAACAAAATAAGGAGAGAGATCCCTGTCCCTTCCGCACTTCTATTCGTCACTTCACTCGGCCGCTTGGAATGGGTGCGTTCCGTTCAACACGCGTCTACCTTTGTCAACGAAGTTCAACGAGCTGCAGAACGCACCACCGAGGTGGCGTGCGTACGTCACGAGGCCACAGCGCGTGAGATGAAAGGCACACACGCGTACTCGCCTCACGAGAGAAGGGTCTCGGGCTAACAAATTGTAGCTACGTCATCTCCCACTCGAGTAACTGCATAATGACTCTCGTACAAGCTCTAGGTATCGCTAATTCACTACATTGCGTTACTCACGTTACGTGAATTGATTTTTCGTGCGAGAGAAATTTATTTCTTCTGAAAGTTATTTCATTTTGTGGACGTAATCTGTTCCTTCTAGATTTCCTATGGAAGTAAACTGAGCATCTTAAATCCTAATTGGGGACTAGTAAGTAGCGCGTTCTTTTTTTACCAAGCTAAGCTAGCACTGCTTGATCTCTTTCGAATTATTACTCACATATATTTCTCTTTCTCCTCGGCTAATATCCCCATGCTAATATGTCTGTTTTATCTGTAACTATTAATATGCTCGTACATGGGTCCGCATGGGTCCCTATTTTCATTTCTTGGGTCCGCATCCTAATCTTAAAGGGTTATCTGCTATAAAAATATTATTAAAAGTTATTCGAGCGAGTTATAAACTGAAAATACCATGTCCTCAAATAGCTTCCGCACCTCATACAGATTCATTTTTTGATATGTACAAATAATTAAGATTTCTCCATTTTTCAATATTTTATCAAATCGAAAGAATAGTTACTTCTTTAAAATTGAACTCACTAAAAAAATGTGTGCCTTGTTTGGCTTATCTCTCTCTAGCAATGTATCTCAAGTCAAATCTTTAACGATAAGAGATGCCTTAATTTCGAGCACAATATTGTCCACGGGCCTGAAATTTCTTGCACATGTCCAATTCAAGACGAAAAATTATGATAAAACTTTTGGTCCCTACGATATGTATTTCACACTCGAGTTCAAACAGGGTTCGTTATAATCTGTAGTACCAGAGTTCAAACTTTGCGATCCTACTCTACTTCTTAAGACAGTGAAAAGTATGTTTGTTTGTATGAATTTTTTAGAATGATAAAAAATGCAGCGGAGTTATTTTTTTCCCATTTCAAGAGATTTTTCCTTACATTTTTTCTTCAGGGTATAAACGATAAAAGAAGCAATGACAAATGTAGGCCGGTTAGTTAAGCAAATTTCCAAGCCCTCTGTCTTGAAAACAGGTTAACCTTTCCGAGAGGTTACCCTCTAATGACTCTTTGTTCGAGTTCAGACTGCAGAAATATAATTATGCGAGTGGCCTGGTTTCAAAAAACGTGCATGCGAGTGCAGTGATAGTTCATCAAAACTTGAATTTGAAAATCGGCATGAAAGATTGACATCAGTAAAGAGTCGTTTTTTAGGACTAGTTCTGGCATGAACAAAATAAAGAAAGATCTCTGACTCTTCCGTATTTACATATATTCGTCACTAATTTACAATCAAACTCTTAAAAAGCGTAAAAGTAACAATTTTCCGATTAGATCCCTATAGCTGTCATATTTGACAGCTATCATTCACAAAATGCGTAAAAGACGAATTAAAACACTGAAATTACAGTGTTTTAGCAGTCTCTTCTTCTGATATTAATTAATCATTGAAGCACATAAATTAACTGGACTTGCGTTCAGTTGCCGTGTCGGCGTTCAGTATCTTTCGGCTGTGCTACTCAGGAGACTCGGGCACACGGTGTATCAAAAATGTCTTACCACACTATGACCGATCAAAAAGTATTTACTGAATGTCGTGTAACTGAGTTTTGTGAAAATATCTCAAAACTAAGCAGCAAATGAATACCTCGTCTAAGTTGTTCGTTGTAAACATTGCGAACAAAAAATAGGATACGTAATAAACACTTGGAGAATGACAAAACTGTGTGCAACTTCCTTTCCGACACCCTGTAACGGGTTAGGAATCCAAGTCTACATGTATTTCTGCATTCACATCACATTTGAGTCAATGCAGACCCATGATTTATTAGTTATACCAGCACATGAGCAACGCGGTAAGATCTCTCTCACCAGGTATGAGGTATGAACACTGAACATACCTCATATCAGCGGCCCAGTAGGTGAGAGGACGCACGTTGTCTCTGCGCTCATTGACGGCACTTTGAAAATAACTTCGTCAGTGAGAAGTACCTACGCGTCACTTTGTTGCCAGCCAGTTGCACGATTTGCTTCTCATCATATTGTAGCTTCGATTACTTCCAAGCCACTAATGCAGAACGGGTTGTGGGTTCCCACTATTGAAATGAAAATTCAGCGATACCTATTTTTCTAATGTGTTTCTCACTTGCGACCAAATAGTTAGCCCAAGCACTAAACACGATTAGGGAAAAATAAGAGAACATGACATGTATTGCACCTCTGATCATGGAGTAATTTAGAAATAACATTCCCAGTAATGAGTATTAATGATTCAACTCGTTATCGGATGGTACTTTCCCTGGATCCATTCGGTGCAGGGAATCGAAAGTCGCACATTTCGTGCGTGTAGTCTGCACTACAGAACTCGCATTCACGCCAAGAGAGCCAATTAGAGAGAATTGGTTGACTTCACTTCTGTTTCCATAGTGTTATAAACGCAACGAAGCTATAAGTTATGCTTTGCCTTGAAGGAAATTGAACGTCGGTAAAATTTTGAGACGTTTCATCCCAAAATGGAATGTTAAGTTTGAGAGATTCTTCTGAACCACTAGAGTTGTTGTCGAAGACCGTACGTGTCTTGTTCCTTCTCACTTAAGAACTACAATCTTCAATATTTACATGTAAATGAGATTATGATGCCTCTCAGAAAAACTCGAGAAACAAAAAAGTACGAAGAAACTGTATCGCGGATGAGCAGATTCTGCTGACGACAAATGAAAGATAGGTTTCAAATCGGTTCAGAAGCTTGATATCCTACTTGTTTGTTTCTAAGGTATGGAAATTTATCGTAAATTTATTTAGGAAATCAGCTTAACTTTCTCACTGAGAATCTAAAATTCAAAACTGATTTCGTATAATAATTTGCATATAGTCCTTGGTCTGGCAAAGGAATAGACTCGGAAACGAGAAAATCATCGAATCAAACTTTTTGGGACATCTCATACTTGTTTCGCGCTAAACTTCAAAGACATCCATTCATATTTCTCAGCCCAAACTACATTAGAACGGTCATCAGAGAAGCAGCAATGTTCGAAGTATGAAATAGTCCCAGAAATTTGCAATTATACATTTATGATAACAAACGTTTCACTCACAAGCCGTTCATCAGATTTGGATCTTTGGAAAGATTAGCTGAGAAGCAGCACTAATTGCCTGGTGCACAAAGTCTTGTTTAGTTAATACTGATTGTAAAGACAACGTTTGTTAGCATTTTCCTTACAATCATCAATTACAGTACCTAATAATGGGGAAATAATCAGTCTGATAAAGTCTGAACCCGTAAAAATTATTAGAAAGACCTCGGTTCTTTTCATAACAACACCAAACTAAGTGATTTTCTCTTCATCGAGGTAGAAATGTGGTTGTGTTATTATTTCCAAAACTTGGTATTTCGTTTACCTTTTGAGTTCTGATCATTACCTCCTATGGTAAAACACTTTCACTAACATATATTTTTTTAATTTACTGAAACCTTTTGATGAATAGACGGATGAATGAAAAACATTTTAATGATTCGGATGCTCTAAAGAAATAATCTTATATCTAGCAAATGCTACTCGACTTGAATTCGGTAAATTTAATAGGAAATTATGAATATGTACTTCTCGCAAGGATATAGTTGGTTTGACAGCATTCATTCTCAAAATTTCCAAAATATGAATTACAGTTCAGTAGAAATAGTGTTTTAGCTGTCACTTTTTATATAAATTAATCATTGCAGCATATAAATTAGCGGGACTACTTTGGCAATCTAAAGTATTTGAAGGTACGTTCGAGTCCCAGCGTACGTTCATCTAGATACCCAGCTAGCGTTGGCGATAAATTACAGGTTTTCATGCTGTGATTCGAAGACGACCTAATTTTCGGTACCCGCGCTTCAAAAACATGGAAATTTCTTGCGTTATTTGAACAGTGGACGTGACTCTTCTCAGGGCATCGAAAAAGCATGTGATTAAGCACCTTAAAAGATACTTCTTCTTGTTCGCATGCTTCCCATTTATCATGTCAAAACCTGTTAAAAGAGTCCTACGAAGTGGGCATTCAAATTAGGTTAAACCTTTACGGGTTTTCTCAGGTAAGAACGAGGGCGTAATGTCGTCCTAACGCTGGCCCAAACGCTGGCGCTTAAAACTAAGTCCAACCCTGATTAGCAAAGAATAAGTTTGAGACAGCGATAGATGAAAAATTGTAATGAGCAGATTAAAGAATTTTCAACGTGCATTTCAGCCCAGATTAAACCCCATCATAATCTTGATACAAAAAAATTAGTCAGGAAATTAGTCAGGAAAGTGTTAGGAAACTGGAAAGTGACCAGGGCTGTCTAACTAGCTCTGATCACGAAATCTTTCCAAGTAGTCTTCGATACAAGTCGTACTTGGTTTACGTATGATTTGATTTTAGTTCAAAGTTGTAAGTTCCGGGTATTCGAAACGCATTCTCTTGAGCCAAAAGCATATATCAGGAATACTTGAAGCTAAAATTTTGAACGCCAACCAAACCGTGCTTGAAGCAAGTAAGACATGATTGCATAGCAGATGAGTATTTTGAATAAAGAGGAAGGTCAAAGATTCATATCATTAAGTAATAAAACAATTTTTTAAGAGTTAACAGTTGAATGATCATGGGCATAATTTATAGATTATCGGGTGAAGGAAAGGCTTATGACCAACATGTATTCTTGCAGAAAAGTGCCAAAAAAGTATAATGTGACAACATGAGGAATATTTCAGCATGAAGACTTACAATGAGCTAATGATATAGTCGCTTACGAATAACAGACATATTTTATGGAGTAAATACATGTAGATGATACCGAGTTCCTCACCCTGAAACTTTTTTTTTATCCCAGTTCATAATAATGAGGAATAAAATTGTCATCAAAATATACAACTTTCACCTTTCATTAGAGATTGCGGACCCATAGCATGAAAGTTGTACAACTCCCCTAAATATGTAGGAACCCACCTATAAAAAGAGACACAAAAAGACTAGTATAAGAAGCAACTTTGCAGGCAGCAGAGAGACAGCAACTCTCTCTACTTGATTTTCTCTTCAGGTAAAGCAGGACACACACTCCGGACACCCACTCACAACGGCAGCTCTCGGCATACTGCGGTAACACGTTCACGACGAGTGGGACATCAGCGTTGGCACCCGCACAGCCGTCACCCCCTCAGTAGCTACAGCTGATAAGAAGTTTTTGGTAAAAGTAAAATTTTTGCTGATATGACAAATGCCAATATGGTGAATAATACTCGGAAACAAATATTTGTTCTATTTCTCTGGGTTAATATCACAATTTCTCATTTCTCTGCGACTAGACAAAATGAAAAAACTATTTCATGCTGGAAGTTTGCTTTTCTGGTCTGGTTAAGAACTTTCAAGTCTGCCTTTCTGCAATATAATTTTAGTAACAAATGAATCACAAGTATTACGCAAAAAAGTAAAAAACGTTCATTTATTATTGCTTAGCAATAGAAGAAGTTAGGAAATAGCACTTGAATGCCGAAAATAAAACTCATTTTACGTAGTGAAATCGGTTACGTTTGCCCTTCAATATTTAATTGAAGCAAAGTTTTACGTACCTTATTTCAACTGGTTGTGCGTAAATTTTCAATTGTGTCCAAATTTATTCCTTTGAAGAGGTACGTTCCTCAGAAGAACACACTGAATCTGCCAATTGCTGTCATTAACTCCAGAGACACAGACACAGGTTTATACATCAAGGGCATGACAACCCTGTCGCGTGTTGTTAGCAAATGCCGACTGACCCGAACAGAATCCTCGCTAAAAGTGCACTTACTTGGCTATACAAGTACATAAATATTAGGTAGATAGATCAGGAGATTGTTTAAAATCACCAACAGATTCTAACAATTTTTAAATCAATATAATGAATGTATCTTAATCGACTCTAAGTATGAGGATCTTTAGTATAACTTTGCTTTGCATAGAATGGCAAAATGAGACGGCAATTAATCGACAAACATTCTTAAAAATCTACATCGTGTTTGTTTAATAAAGCTTCAAAAATTGATTGAAAAACAATTCTGAACCTCAAAGCACATGTTAACACATTCAGAAAAAATCCTGAATCAAGAAACTAGTCAATATATCGAGGGAAACTCCTGTTACAGAGATATATATAAGCAACTATTGCCAGCATGCAGCTCTCACGGAACTATCACGCATAAACGGAAGGGTAGGTCTTTCACAACTGGTATCTCCAGCAGTCAGAATTGTTTATTATTTTTATCTGAAAATTAACTGTACTAACAATAAACCACAGTAGCAGATTTATCCTCACCGGTTACACTCTGATCTTTTACCATCGCCTGATTATTATGCTGATCAAAGCGGGCACTAAAAATGATACAACTAGGTATCTGCGTGGTGATATTAAGATTTTAATGACTTATAACTATCAATAATGACTTATAAGATTTCACATTCAGGACCATACGGATGATCTGCAAGTTCATCTATCCTATCAATTTATTCATTTTTGCTCCATTTCTGATTCCGAGTCTTAGTTCCATAGGAAATATTTGTCTGAATATTGCCACGTTTTTACATATGCCCAGTTAGTTTTTTCAAAGTCGTAACTCAAGATCCGAATATTTTTTCTTCATTCGCTATTAACTTTCACTTGTGAATCCACCGCTTCAAACCACAAGGTTATTTTTTCATTTTCGGGTAATAAGTTGATGTCACAATTTTTAATTAAAGATCGAGAAGGCATATAATAGTTAAACCTGGGCACTACATTATTAGTGAGTAGATGCTTGCTTCAAACTAGTCTGAAACTACTTTGCATGAAACCGAACCACTATTT
Organism: Orchestia grillus; assembly: GCA_014899125.1. Taxonomy (NCBI): domain Eukaryota; kingdom Metazoa; phylum Arthropoda; class Malacostraca; order Amphipoda; family Talitridae; genus Orchestia; species Orchestia grillus. Next base: position 72,871 of record VOMN01036916.1, read on the forward strand.
ACAGTACGTAACTCATCGCAAAAACATGAACATTTTAGCCTTAGGCCTGTTCACGTCCATCCCTCCCTTGATTCCTATCTCAAATCAGGTACCTGTGGTCAGGGTAGAACATCGATTCCGCAGTCGGAGGAAAATCTTCCAAAAGGAGATGGCTATCCAAGCCAGTCCTGTCGTCATCCTAAGTCAGTTGTAGATGGCATCGACCGGAATTTTAATTCTATCTGAAGTTTCATGAAAATTTTACCTACCATGACAATCAACGGAAACTTTTTCAGAACTCAAATCTCAAGGAGAGAATTTTGTGTTTGATATGTTGGATGTGATGTAGTCGCATGCAGGAATGAAGTACGGAAACAAGTATACAGGAAGGAGAGGGGACAGAACCTCAACTAAACCGTTTGTTTTCTGAAATTCAAAACTCGGTATGATGGTACAACATTGTATTTCCTTCTACATCTAAGAGATATTTAAAGCTTGTTAGCAATTGCGCTGCATAGGAAAAGGGGGAACAGTTGTAATGTGGTATCTCCGAACACATTCATATAAGACATGGGTACGCCAAGCGCATCATTTGTATGTAGAGAGCAACATTATATTTCATCTCTAATTTTATCTCAATTTTATGAAGTTTTGTGGTCGTTTGTATACAATATGGTCCAAAGTAGAACGTATAAGCTTTTATTAGATTAGTGTCTATCCCGAGAAGCATTTAAAAGATACTCTTTATCCTGAGTACAGTTTTTTTTCCAAGGGAATATTAGGTTAGTGTCTATCCCGAGAAGCATACAACGGATATTCTATACTCTGAGCACTGCTTTTCTCCCACAGAATATCTTACCTTCTTGGATTGTTAGGAGTACAACTGATCTTCCTGTTATCTGATATGATCTTTCTGAGCTATCCCTCTCAGGTAAGTTGTTTACTCCCATTACTTCGGAAAGATAACGCTATTGACACCCTAAGTTTGCCGTAGTTTTCATCTCAGATAGACAACCTACTGATAATAAATGGCACTGAATTTCATCTCTGAGAAGAGACGTAGCGTTAAAGTTTGCATTTCAGAAATTTTTATTTCAAGTGAAAACTACAAATAAAAAATGGCACTGAGCTTCATCTCTAAGAAGAGACGTGGCGATGGATATTCCGTTTCACAAGGTTTTTTTTCGAACAAACAGCCTGTGGATAAAAATTACATTCAAATTCCTCTCTAGGAAGAGATGAGGCCACAAATTGTCCATATCAGAAGTTTTATTTCACATAAGTAGTCTGCGGATAATGAATGGCACTGAAATTCATCTCTGAGATGAGACGCGGTGACCAAGAGGGACGGAGGCATCACCGCACCCAGCTCAGCCTGCGCTCCTTGCGGCCACTGCCGGAGCTGAGGGAGAGCTGCAGCGCCGCCTCTTCTCTCCGCACAGTCCTCCTCTGCAAAATTTCGAAACCTTTAGAAAACAAACTCGAACACTGGCTGTTGTAGCTCTGGATTTGCTATGTGAAATAGGAGAAATTATGTTAAGCTTTTAATGAAAAAACCAGGCGTTGGACGGAATGATGAAAACAATAGATTATTTTACAAATATCACTTATTTGTTCAAAACCATACAGATTGTTTATTTTTATTTATTTATCGAATTGAATTATCATTTCATTTTCCGTATACTATTGCAATATAAATTGAGCTAAAGTAAGATCTCACTGAATTCGACAAAGGGCAAATTGCAAATGTTGGATCCCAAAGGGCTGCCTCCGCACATCAACTCGTCCTGCAGTGAGAGGGAAGAATTGAATTCGCTAGAAGATATTTCTCATTTCCCATTGAACTTTATATCAATCCAACTACGTCTGACTATTTCGTTGAGAAAAGAAGAGGTATGGAGACTTTTCAATGAAATTCGACTTTATGGAGCTCACGGCAAATTGTTTGCTTAGAACTGAGCAGGTCAGATGTTTGTTTCACTCTGGAGTTACTTTAACAGAAGTCACCTTGGGACTTTTGGCCTCTATGCGCTTATACTCATATACGCATCAGTGTTAATTTTTTACGAGTGAGTTTCGACATTATCTTGAAATTACTCTTCTTGCTGTAGAAAAAATCTTGTCCCGCTTCTCAAATTGCACCAACCCTACTGACATATTTACTCTCTCACAAGACAAGAGTTCAGCTCTTTTCGATATATATGCTCCTTTAGTCGGAGCTTTAACAATTTATCTTCTGTTCCAGAACACGGCAAGGTCACGTGTCAAAAAATATATTCTACTTCAGTAAGATCTGAAGGGAAGAAAAAAGAAAAATGCCAAAAAATAAGGAACCGTCAACATGGATTTAGACTAAATATTGGCCACATATGGAGTCATTGAAAATTAGATTAAAATCACCACTGTTTCCATCAAATCTATTTATATTTCTGATAGCATACGCAATGAAAATTTAAGTTTTCATTGCCATAATGTAGAATTTTGATCGCTTCAGTGAGAGGAGGAGAGTAAGCTTAATTTTTCCAATCCCACGAGCTCCTCACACTGCATCGGATCAAACTTGTTCACTAAAGTAATACAATGACCATGAAATTTTATTTAAATTCTATTATTAGAATAATACTAAGCGGACAAGAGGCAGCCCCACGACTATTAATAACTCTAACTTCTATGCTTCAGAAGCACCTAAAATGAAAGTTGCACAAATTTTTTAACTTTTGGATTTTCTGAATGCAAAATACAAGCAAAATCCTCGCCCTGTGAACGAAAACAATATAGACCTCGTCCCAGTGGACGAATTTTATTAACACCAAACAATGCAGAAAAATGCTACATTGTGATTTCGGATATTTTATCCGAAAATTTTCATCACACGACATTCTCCGAAATTTCTAGAGATATTCTCGCAAAGTTCAAGGTATGTAGAACTTTACCGATTCGTCAACAATCACGAGCTTCCATTGAAAGTTGGTGCTCTCTACAATATCAGCAGAGAATATTCATACCACCGAAATTACAATTATTATTTCATTGTCTCAGTAGTCGCTTACAATTCGTCAGTAGTCGCCCATTTTCCTTCTTTGTTCACTTATCTTGCATCCCCACAGTTCCTGCCAGTTTTCGAGAGAGATATTTCGCTCCTGCTCATGCGCGTTGGCTCTTACTTCATCGTTTTGATTTCTGACATTCAGAAGATCAACTATGATTGTCCCTACTCGTTTTCCTTTTTTTATCTCTCGTTCTGCATTCCATAAGAATATGCTTTCTTTTCCTGCTGTCAAGTTTCTTCTCATTTTTTGCATTCTTGCTCTGTTTCGGGATAAAAAGGTCAGTTTTTCTAGAACTCTAAAACGCTTCTGTCTACGTATTTGTCTTTCTCGATTCGCTGCTCTTCTTTCATTTTTTGCATCCATTGTATATGAGCTGAGCCGACTCGAAAAATTAATAAAATTTACATTGTTTTGTGACTTTCCTTTAGTATGAAAAACTGAAGCTGATATAGTCTGCAGCCGTACCCAGGATCCAGATGTGAATTCAAATTTAGTGATGATTTTCTGTGCTTCGAAGGCTTTTCACCTAATTATTGAAAATCGTGACTCACGAAATAATGAACGATAGAAGGAATGTAGATCATATTATTAAGTAGAATAGATCATTCGAATGCACGTGTAAAATTATCTTTTACATAAAAATCTATAAACTCATTCTGTAGCAGATTGGGTGTAAAATGCCGGAAATTTCTATTTCATTTGGGAAAAACACAAATTCATGACGATAGACTGAATAACGAACAGATTTTCACAAACCTGGCGACGACGCCTCAGTTCTGAGCATTTGTGACCCACCTCGAGCATGTGCGAACAGGCAAGCCACACGAAGTAGCAGCCGACGGGGATGGCCATCACGACCAGGACGGCGTAGCCTTTATTGACATGGTGGAAGATGTGAACCGCGTCCAGAATAGCGAAGATCATGGTCACGACAAACCATACGATGAAAGGTACCATGAAATTGGGGCGGTCCTGGAAAATACTTCTTAATTGGAACCCAATAAGTGGAATACAAGAGTGGAATGAATTTTCGACTTTTAATTAAGTGGCCTCCGTTATGTAAGTAGTAGCAGTAGTAGTACTAGTAGTGTTAATAGTAGTAGTAGGAGGAGGAGTACATACTAGTAAAAAGAGTGGTAGGAGTTGTAGTAGTAATACTATAAAGTAGAAGAAGCAGCAGTAGTAGTAGTCGTAGCAGTAGAGAGGAGGAGGAGGGGGAGTAGTGGTAGTAATAGCAGAAGTAGTAGCAGTAATAGAAGTAGTAGTAGTAGTAGTAGTAGTAGCGAAGATGACAGTGCTTCAAAAGCTCGGTCAGTCTCGCACTGCACCGGATGAGAAGGGACAATTTAGTATAGACTTTATAAAACGGGGAATCTATGCACAAGGTGAGTTCCCCCCCACAGGATCCTTACCTCATAGGGACACCAAGTAAAGAAAGAAGAGGAAGAAAATAAAAAGAATCAGCAAAGAAGTCATGAAAATGGAAAGAAGGAAAGTGAGCGCAAAAGATAGAAGACCACAAAATCTTATCTAGTGCAAGGCGACACTACAAGTTATCAGTTCCCATAGCATAGGATAGACAAACCTAACCTTACCCTATTGCCTATAGCCTATACTATGTATGCCCCTTGAGAGGTTGTGCAGATAATAGTAGGCTTTCCAACTCGTCAGAATGCCCCTGGTTTAAAAACCCAAGCGGGCTGCTCCTCTTGGGAAAGAAAAATTATGCACGGTGTTCCTGAGGAGGCGGCACATCAGTGGGGCCTGGGCCGGGGCGACCGAACTAATTCCAAAGTATATTCAATTCTCGTAAGTCCCTCACAGAAGTTACTCAGCTGAAGTGAAGCACAGGAACAGCGCCCATCAAAATTTTCTATCGTTTCTTCGATTTTTTTGTACATTTAACGCCGGAAAATATTTTTTTGTGAAATCGGTGATTATGACATGCAAGAAGTAGAATTGATTTCGTATCAGTAGACCTTCGCTAATTATTTTTACCCTTAATTTTCAGATAAATATGAAACAAAAATTTTGTTTGTGATGAAAGCCTATCCATGCGTGCAATGACATCACAGCGAAAAACTCCCTAGTCTTTGCTGCGCCGGTTAATTTGTTCCATTACTTTACACTGCTCAGTCTGCCAAGTTAATTTCGCAAACCAAGTGGCGTAGCCCCTAAATTCCTTCCATTTTCGGGACTAACATGCATTAAAATAGGACCTTATTTGCAACTTTTGATGGTGATAAACAATATGAACCTTGAAATTTTGTACTGTTCTTAACTTGTAAAGTGATTTAATACATGAAATTACCATACCATTTTTAGAAAAATAGTGCACGGTTCATGGAAGTTGAATAAATAAAAATGATGTAAACAAGTTTTTTAAACATTGAACTAAATATATATCAGTCACAGAATCTAAAATATCAAAAATTAAAAGGCGGCTACATACTACATGAAACTCTTTTTCTCATGCGCATCTTAAGAAAGTTCATCAATGATTTCAATTTTAGTCCAATGGAATACGTATGTACGATTTGCGTCACCTTCCACACTGCGTAGATGAAAATAACTACGATCACGATGCCCAGTACGCTCAGCACCAGACAGCTGATTTCCAGCTTGAGAACTGCAAACAACCACATGCGCGTTAGAAGGGAGTCCAAACCCTGTAAAAAGGAGGGCTATTCATAGAGGTAACATTACAATGTTATAAATGAAATACCAAATTCCTGAAATGTATTGAAAATCGAAAGACGAACACGTGTATTCTAGTGAAGTGGTGAAAGTGTATATTTACGTGGGCTACGCGTCGCCACAAGAGCTGCTGTGAATCATTCAACCTGATAGCCTATCCTAGCCCGGACTTTTATCAGTCATTGATCGGTAAACTGGGATAAACTTTGCTTTGCCGAGGTGCAGCTGTTTCGTTTGCTCGGTGAAATACTGAGGAATATACGCTAGGTCATGTAACCAAAACCGTACGTCGTCATCGCAAATAAAGGTGATTTGCATGTCACTTGGCATTACTAATCTTGTGGCTAAATGTATCTTTGAAATTCCACCCCAGAAGAGAGAGTAGGCCTGCATAAGTCATGGTGCAGAAGCCAATATGTTGCTGCTGCAATGCAGATATGAGTCATCATTCAGTATTTGCCGCATCGACTGCAATGCCAATGGATAGCACTTTGTACCCTTCCTCAACTCACACAAAAAACACGACATATGAGTACAAGAAAGCTCATTTGTTCTCAAAACCAAAAATTAAGGTGCAAACAATCGAAGCTGACTACGTCTTTCAATAAACTCCATGTACAGTATGAGAAAAGTTTTGTTCATGATTAGGCTTATGAACTCGATGTTTCTCACATCATCGCGAAATGGATTTCACCATCATTGTGATACTTGTTAAGCTGACTCTGTAAACTGTAAAATTATTTTTGAGGCAAATTATTAACAATTCGACAAATTTGGCATACTCCTCTGAATTGTATTTTGGAATTTATTTCGATTAAGAGACTGTAATCATGTAAAGTTAGAAGCTAATAAAAAGCACAAGTACAGCTGTGCAATTAGTTCATTTTCTTTGATATTTCTCGATTGCAGTGATACTAAAATCGACAGAGTAACCCTGCTTGGAATCGTCATTACAGATTTGACTCGGAACTTCCGCAAACAACATTGTGAAATGGTATCATGCAAGCTTGGAGTACTATTAGACCTCTTCACCTTTGCCCATTTACTGCACACCAGGATCACCGTATAACGCAGTTATTAGCGGGAAAGTTAGGCATACCAACTGTGCCAACCCGGATCAAATAAAGTACGAAGTTTCTATTCCAATGCTCAGAAAAGCAAATTTCAAAGTTGATTCCGACTTGTGCGATTCAAATTCAAAACCTGAACGTAGATAAAAGATTTTAAATTAAAATATGTGTGAATTCCAACAAATTAAATGAAACCGTATAAAACTGAAAGATATGTCGCTGTCATTATTTTACATCGAGAACTGAATTTTAATTTTAAGGTTATTGGATTTTTTTGCACATCACTCTTCAAGGTTTTGTTTAAAATTTCGAATTTAAAATATCATGTTCATAAATTCATTTTTTTACACAAAAGCCTGGAAAATCATCATCGTATATTCCGTACCAACAATGCAATTTTTAGCGCTAGTATGCATGTATATTTCAAAAAGGAAAGGATATTAAGATATTTGAGTACCATCTTTCAAGTGCCACTTCATTATGACAGCCTGTAGGCTGTAGCTCAGTCATGATGCCATGAGAACAGCAGTTTGTGAAGGAAACTTCATTAGAAGTTCATTAATTATCATTTAAGACGCCTTGATGGAGGCTGCAGAAAAAGGACAAACGCAGGTGTAATGTCTGTTTATTTGCTGATGGATTATTTTCTTTGATAATTAATATTTTAAAATTTAGCCAGTTTTTTCATTAGGTGTAAACACAGTACAAGCGTATTAATTAGGCAATTCAAAAATAGTGATATTTTCCTAATTCAGTTTTATATTTTTGTACAAGCAATAAGTTAGTAATGCGACTATAAACTAGACTTCATCACAAAAGCCAGATTGTCTCTTAGTGTTCATGTTCTAGTGTCAGGTGATGAAAGAAATACAAAAAAGGCTTGGATGAGGTGATAGCACGTGCTTCATGAGCATTACTAGACAACCAACGAACGTGTGAAGCTAAGAAATCAAGTCACCGTATGAAATCCGTTTTCTCTGTTGATATTGAAAACGCATTCAGGTAAAGAATGGTTCGATCCTCGAATCGAATAATAACTTCTAGTATAGACTAGGTAAGCTTTTAGTTTACAAATTGTTAATTATTATATTAAGAAGAACGTGTTCTCAACATACTATTCGCATTGTATGATGCTAAGAAGGTGCTCTTCACCATACAACTTACTTCTAAGTCGTCAGTATATACCTTCAGTGAAAGATAAGGACAGTAAAAATATTATACTACAGGTTAAGAGTAATCAATAATTATTTAAAAACTATTTATACCTCTAAGCGATAGTTGACTGTGACAATAAAATAATACGCTTAGCTTAAGGGTATTTGTTTGCCACGGCTTAGGGTACAGGGAAATACAAGAGCTATGGTAAAGCTAGCGAGATTAGAACTTACTCTCTGCGATATAGTACCATTTCAGTTAAATAAATCGGTGAGTCAGTTTAGAGTAACAAAAATCTGCTCTTTCCGAGCATCGAAAAAGTCAAATTAACATTTGGTATCAAGTGTGACAGGCTATGTTCTCTTAGATAGCACATAGAACCGACTTTGTAAAACATTCATTGTTTATATAACCCTTTTTTAATTATTGTCAGTTCAAGAGTAGAAAAAATCAGCAGTGAGAGTAAGTTAAATTTTCGGATGTAAGCCGTAGACTTACGCTAGACATGGTATGCTTGGCACACTTATCTGCGCCATGCTCTTACGCGACTCAAAGCAGAATGTTATGATATGACAAGCGTATTGCATACATATGTAAGCGCTTTTTCAACACACTTATTTCGTAATTTTATGAACAGTTGTGGTGCTTATGCTCTTTTCATATGCCCCACATGACCAACCTCCTGATTTTTCAAATTATTTTTCTCCCTACTTTTATCACAAATCTTCCCCTCTCCACCTTTCTTTTCCATTTTCACAACTTATTTTTTTAATTCCCTGCCCGCTCATTTCATTTTTCCTTTAGCGCTGACAGCGCGCAGTTCATACAAACGAGTCTAACTTTTTCGCATGAATATCTATAACTATGCATGATTTTGGCCACCCAAATATTTTCAGCAATCGTTTCTTAATTTTATCGATAGCAGCGAAAAAGTTCAACTGATAATATGAAACGCCCACAAAATTTTGGCCACTAATTCAGATTTCCTGAATTACAAACTTCTCACAAAGGTCTCGCTGTATCTCGTCCTCGCCGATTACCAGCTCCTTGGGGCTGTCCTTCAGTGCTGCCAGATTCATGGAAGACTGCACCGTCATGCCTGTGCACCCCGCCTGTGCAGGTACGACAAAACAACACATGAACGAAGTTTAGGGAAATGAAGGCATTGGAAGTTCTGACCGTGTCAGGAGAATGACTCGTAGGTGTTGCTTTAGTAGCTGGTATTTATCCTAGTCAGCAGATTTAAATTATTTAATGAAAATGAATTCAATAGACATCGTTCAAGAGCCTATGAACAATTACATATTTTCTAACACTAACACTTAAAAGGAAATGAAACCATGTAATTTTTTCAACGTCTTCGTACCGAATAATGTAACTTCATCAAAATAACCATCCGGGTAATACAACTTTTATTCTGAAGCCAGTTCTTGGAGTGATGTATATGTCTCAGGTACAAATTTTTTACTAATTTTCAAGCTTTTCAAACTTCTTATAAATGGTTTTTGAGTGTTACAAGGTTCCAGAATCATAATTGCAATAACGTAACATTTATTGCATGATCACATAATTAAAATGCAATCAACATACACATACCCAGCGTGAAAAATAATTTGCACCTTGGCTATCCCAAACTTTGCAAAAGTCCCGTTACACTTCAAACTGTATTCAATACCCGAAACGAATATGTTGTGGGAGTATTCAAACAAGCATTCAAATTCAAATGTTTTATTTCGTGTTTCCACAATACATATTATTAACCAACGGGATTTATGGGGGTCTTCAGTTTGTCTACACTACTTTAGTGATCTTTTATCATCATGTGTCCAAACACTCAATTTTAATCCAAAGAGCTCTGGTCAGGCCATTGTGGCGGCCAGAATTCTTGAAACAAAAACTATATATTTGACCCCGAATACTTTTGCACGACTTGACCGTGTGAGCTGAGTCGCTGTCCTGCTGAAAGACGTAGTCTGCGTTTTGGCTATTTTTTACCTAAGGCCGGACTTTCGAGGCCAATATATCCGTGCAGTTGGCGGTAGTTAGATATCCGTGCAGTTGGCCAATATATCCGTAACTGGTTTCAAACCACCTAAGTGGTATCTTTTCACAGTCTAAAGCTACGACTCCGAACGCCATCACGAAGGTAGAGTGCTAGGTCGTAGACACCCTCTGAGACGCCCTGGCCGAAGCAGCTAACAATACGATGGTTCCGTTTGTTCACGATGAATGACCGGTTCCTCCATAAAGGTATTTTTGCCTGAGAAAATGATAGTTCTATTCCAAAGGCTCTTCAAACTGCTAAGAAGATGACGACAGCTCTCTCGTCGTCGCTCCATCATGCAAGCGATTTGCAGAGGTTTTTCGAGCTCCTCCAGCTTTTTCATTGTTCACTTTTGACAGTCTTGCACATTGTGGCCACAAAGATATTTTTTCTTTTTGAAAGCTGAATCGTTTACAGCCTCAGATCATTTTCAAATGATTTCCTAACAGTCGATTGATGAGTCTGAAAGTCTGCCTGGACGATGTCGATGCTTGTCTTCACTCTCTCTCAATTAGTTAGCGACTCTGCGGGCGGTCATCCGACTACCTTTAAGCTGCCTGGTGTTGTCTACCTTATTGTGGCCCGCACGGGCGAAACCAGATTTCTCAAATATTTTTGCTTAAATTGATATATACATGCATTTTCACTCTAATGATAGTTGCCTGGAAAGTATAAATGTTAACTTAAAGCCATGGAGAATTTTTTTTTACATTTTAAAGTTGTTCACAATATGTAATAATGTAACGTAACGAGACTTCTACAAAGCCTGGTAAAAACATTCGACTCGAACTACGTAACAGTCGTAACAAGTTGTCATAGTACTGCATATCCCGCATTTTTCATTTCCACTGAAATAACAATTTTTGTAGGGGAATAAAAAATACATGCATGAATTTCAAGTGATCACATTGGATCGAAAAATATCTTTCGCATCACAAGCAAAGCTATGGAGGCTTCTCAAACCCTTTGCTCAGTAAGACTATCAACAGTACGACTTCGATTTTAGAAAATGATTTTCAAAGCGAGCTCAAATTTCTAAAGCATTCTAAAAATCAAAGTGTAAGCTTACCTACTTAAAATATGAGAATTTCTCCGTTTGCCAACTCTCTTTTTCTCACCATTGTTAGGCAACCGGTGATTGTGCATCCCACTCGTTTTTGGCACGTCCCACAGCAGGTCGTCATGATAAATATGGTGACAACTTCTTGAGAAGAAAACCTATTGCCCTGTCATTGTAATGACTTCGGCTGTGAACGTAAAAACGGATGTCGTTGAATCATTCTGAAAAAAACATGTAATTTTTTAGTTATTTTTCGGAGCTCTTGGAAGATGTTTAACGTCCTCTGGGAGGAATATCTTAGCAGCGATAATTAAATCATTTTTCAAGATGGATGTTGAAGACAATACCTAGCGAACTAATTTCAATTTCATGAGGCTGAAGAGTGCGCTTGAAAACAATCGATATTTGCAACCAAGCCTGAAGTCTTTGTCGACTTTGAGGCTTTTCATGTAGATTATAGTGTTATTTACAGAAGTGCGCGAAAATTATTTCTAATGTGACGATGGAGGATTACAAGCCATCAAAATGAACATCAATAGACGCGACAGTTATGGTGACAGCAAGACCTGACTAATCTCAAATTCCTGTTATCTTCGACGTTCGCCGACACACGCTGAGGCACAGAAATCCACCACAAACCAGCAGCGTGAAAAGACGCCAATTTACACTCGCACAACTGGACTCCTTTTCAATCGTTAATGCCACGTAATTTTGACGTAATTTTCACGTAAACAAGCACACTTCGACTGGCCTGCACAACAGACAGCGTTACACATAACTGGAGCAACGCCCTTAGGGCGCCCATCGAGACCCTTCCTGCCGCCCAGCGCGACCCTCACTAAAGCGGTTTGGACCTCTGTACCTTGACCAGTGTCGAGTGCGTTACTTATTCGCGGTAGTAGCTAGGCAACGTTTCTATAGGCACTTCGATCGGTCGGCGCCCAGCAGACGGAATCTCTCGTTGCACGCTCGCGTAAATACGCGATGTCCGGAATAGACGCTAAAGAACGAAGCTCCACGCGCGTAAGCTCATAGTGAAAGTAGTTTCTGGAAGAGATATATTGCACAGAAGTGTGATAAGACATGAATGTGCATAGATTTGAAATTTTTGATCAACCAAGGAATTCCTAGTTTCAGCAGCTGTATGCTTCATAATGATATAATGTTTTATGTTTCAACACCGTCTCTGCTGACATGGATTTTTGCTTTCAAGGAACGTCTCTAGTCAGGATAGTGTAGAAGACATTTGTTCCATGGTGAAATATACTGATAAAGATTATGTAGAATAATTATTGTATGAACATTTCTTTTAATCAGCATTTAACTCTTGACATAAACCATTTAGAATCAGTGATCCGAACAAATGCATTGACTTTGGGAGAAGCAGAGTGTAGTTCACATGTTGTTTTGGGTATGCAACAATTTTATAGAACAATTTTAATTGCATTCGTTAATCATTCAGAACTATTTGACCATGACTTCAAACTTTCAAAATATTCCGCGATTGTTCACTGGTTCTTCATTAAAAATGTAAAATTCAGACCTTTCCTTGTGTGACTGGCGAAGCCTGAACGATTGATTTTAGACAGCATTCTCCAGTTCTCAAGGCTAGAGTGCACTTGTTTGCTCTTCATACACTAACAGGCAAATTTTATTTTCAGGGCAAACGTGCTGCGACAGCAACATCGCTTTCGCACGTGAGACGTACTTTGTGCAAAGAGTGAGCAAACCTGAAGACAGGAACAAACTGATGGAGAAGTTGTAGAGGTGCACACTGGACTGCTATACTCGTGACCGTTTCATTATTTTTGAAATAGTTGATTTGCGTATCTGTTCTTCGTCAAGCTTTTGACCTGCGCTGAAGGGAGGAATAATAAGCAATCGTCTTCACTCTATTATTAACTTTTAAGAACAGTCACTGGTTCATAGCTGAGGAAAGAGCACGAGTCATTTCTTATCAAGAATTATTGAAAAATCATTTAAGTGCCGCCTCCTGCTATCAGTAATTCCCCCCTTAGCTCGGTGAGCGCAGTGTTGGCTAGATCAAGACAACGTCGAAGAACCTTGACACCCGCCAGTAATGTTGATCAATATCGAATCAATCGCGGATGTCGTTGCTGAGAATACGTTAGAACACTGAGGTAGGTTTTCAAGTAGTACAGTCTCGACTTTATCCATCAAAATAAATCGTCCTCATGTTGTAATTTTACTCTGAAATGCAGCTGAGGTCAAAGATACATATATGTGTGTTCGTCTTGCGAGGCATTTGCAGCAACATGAAGTTGTTCGATATCCGTTAATCATAAATGTTCTTCTTCGATGACAAAAGTGGAGAATTTATTTCACTGTGAATTTGTACCTTTTTATATACTCGTACCTTTTAATTATTTATGGTCGGGGAAGCAAAATCCTTGGTGCTTATTCGCAGTAAAATCAAATAGCACCAATATTTAGTGAGCATAATAATTTATATGAAAAGGTAAGAG
>VOMN01036931.1:0-23403 GCA_014899125.1 Orchestia grillus
TTATAAATGCACGGCTTAAGCCAATAACTGATTTTAAGGATTCTAAAATTATCTGTGTATCACTTTTTAGACGCTAACACAACTACATACTTTTTTAGAAAAACTTTGAAACTTCAAAAATGAAAACGCTGTTCCATGCGCAGTGCCAAATTATTTACACATTCAATGGAGTAGTAAAAAATTGCGGCAATTTTTGTGCGTTGTCGAAGTAATCATTGTACCACTTTAAATACAAGATGGACGGCAAAAAAGCTTCAACAGTAGTTTTGAGGTCAAAAATAATCCAAGATCTCCACAAGAAACAATCAACCATGAAAATTGTTAAAATGATTGGCCGAGATCATCGTACACTGAAAAAAATAACTAGTAATCCAGATATGAGTAATAGTTGTTCAGGCAATGACAAACTGCGAAGACATACATGTGTGTTGCATTGAACTCTACGCCTGATGCACAAGATGAAATGGCATGAGTGGGCCAAGAAGTACATGAAGCAACATGGTTTTTACATGGTTTTTCTATAGATCAAGATTTTAAGTTGCTTAAAACTTCCTATTCCGTCCTAATTTACTGTATTCTTTGAATATATTACTTCAATTTCAGATCTATATGATGGTAGTAAGGCAATTGGCTAAATAAATTAAAGGCATTAGTCTTGCTGAGACAGTGAACGATGGAATCGTAACGCGCTTTTTGATGATTCATTCCTTGAATAGTTTTAAACAACAAACCAAAGCAATTTTAGGGCATTATCATAAAGTTTAAGTGTAGCTGTCGATCAACTATCGCCGTCATTATTAGACAGGGATGATCACTCAAAATTTTGTTAGGAACGAGCTGCAAAATACGATGAAGCGACTTTATTATTTTATCGCTGCTGAGAGTTGGTTCACGCCAGGAGCTTAGTTTGGAGTTCTCCACACATGAGATTGTGTTGGAGAAAGGACAATCTCCACAATCTTCCTTTAAGAAGTAAATTGCTCTGCTGCTTCCACTGCTGCTATTTTGCAGGATAACTGTTTACTCAGTCGATCCAAATTATTTATGAAATTTTCCTCTATGCCATCTGCTATTTATTATTTTCATTAATGAAAGCGTTCTGACAAAAGAAACACCTCTAAAGAGTTTCTCTCGATTGCCCATAGCTGTTTGCAGTTAGGACGTTGGATGGCAAAACAAGGGTGAAGTAATTTTTGCTAGAGCAAACGTTTGAATTTTTAAAAAAATTCAAGGTAATCGAGGAGTTGCACGCTTCCTTTACGGCGCCCATTGAGCTTTAATAGTCTTCATGGGAAACATAGCACTTTCCTAGGAAGAACAAAAAGTCGATAGATCGAAACTGTTTCTGAAAAATCCCGTTACGGAGGGAAGCGATTCGCAAAGATTCGCTCCGAGAAATCGCTCAGCGGTGCGCTCGTTGTTTAGACCGAGGCTTGAGGCGTGTGTACAAAAATTTCTCGTCGCCTAAACATCAATGAAACGCCCACATTCAAACGGCGTCAAAACAGAGCACGGTTTTGCTTACGGGAGAACCCAATGGATGGTAACGCTGACAAAATTATGTTCGATCTTTTCTTTAAATCTGAGAATCGCTCGTCTTTCATTCATGCCTTTCATTTCACATGCATCTCGCGCTGAGTTACCTTAAACTAACATATTGTGTGCCTTCGAATTTTTTCAAGGCTATTGATTACAGAGAAATCTGGCAGGCATTTTAAAATCAACATTGCAATTTAACAGTAAAATTGTGACTATTCATCGAAGCCAATGTTTTGCTGACAGTTGTTAACTTAGTCAGATTTGAAAATCCTTCTAATGGTGACAAAATTCCGACAAGTAGATTACACCTGATGGCGGTTCGTTAAGATCGCATTAATTGCAATCTAAAAATGCAACGAGAAATCACCCAACTAAACTTGGAAAAATATATTTATAAGTGAAGTTCCATTATCTTTTTTCATTGTTACTATGAGATAGAATCTTTTATTCTTTTATAAACAACATTTGAGCAGTATTTTTATGATTTCGAAGAAGGAATATTGAATAGAAGTAATTTATTGTACAATTTAAAACCATTTCCGCTTCTTGCTTTGATAATATTTTTGTTCATTGTAGTCTATGAGTGATCACGTCTTCCATCACCGATGAATTTTAGCTGGTTTTTATTCTTATTTAAGCGATGTAGTGCGGCTCTGATTATCGACCATTAAGCCCGTGAGGGTTAACTCTCATCATGAGACTTGAGATGCCCACTTCTCGTAAGCCAACACTTTCAACTGAGTCTGACTTGCGTCTCATTTTTGGAATCCAAAGAACGTCTTGGTCACCTAATGGATCAGCTGAGCAGCATATATGTTAAAAACTGTGCGGAGAGCATTGGCACAGTTATGGCTGCTGTTCGATTAAAATGTAGTAAATCTAATGATATTTTTCATGAATGTTGAAATAAATTTTCATAATGCAAAATTTATGAAGCTTCAGTCCTTTTTTAATTTCTATTTGCAGCGAATATTTAGCCCATTATGTAAAATGGGCTTACTCATCAAAACCTCGGGTTTTCATCGTGACACTCCATTTGTAACTTAAAAGAAAGTTTTTTTCAATCCCTTTAATTAGTTTGAGCAAACTTGTTGTATCTTTTGAAGCTCGTAATTCTAAATTTTGGCCATCGAGAACCCAAGCCCAACGGTTAAAGGTCGCTAGCGACGCTCACTTGGCCGGCGTACAAACATGCCCGTGTTGCAGAATTTACTTGTTACATCAAAATGTGCGTCCCTCACACTTCAAATTTCAGCGGTTTCATTAAAGAGCACCTGCTCTACAGCGACAATAACTGAGAATTTTATACCTTAACGAAGCTGTGAATGAAATGAATACTAATGGTTTAAGAAGCTCCTGACTGGCGCGGATAAGTGTTAGCAAGATTCAAATAGTTGCCTATTACTCACTGATAATAATACAACTGTGGTGACTTATACAGGAGAAAAATAAACTCACTCTTGGGAAGAGTGACTATTGAGAAGAGTAATCAAAATCAGAAATTTATAGATAAATTTTAACGTAACTTTTAAATCGCTGAAGAATCGTCATGATAAACTTCCAAGAATTTATACACTGGGAAAAAATTATGGTGAAATTTAATTAAAATATGCTAGAAAAAAGGCTATGTTAAATAATTAAAGTGGTGCAGCTCAGCGAATACTCTTACGGATATTTGGAGTAGAAAACTTTAAATAAGGACTGTTGTCTGGTTTGAGGGTGGAACACTGTCTGTATGAGAGGGAATTGTGTGTGTTATGCTTAAGGGTGGCAGATAAAATGACGGTAATGAAATGTTTAAAAGCATATGAGATTGAAATTACGCTGATGAAATAAGGCGTAACGAAATGCAAAAATAATAGGAAAGAGCAACTGAGAACGGAAGTTGTGAGTTGATATTATTACGGTCAAAAAGTGTGACGGTTAAATAATATGATGCTTCGGAGCGTGAAAACTGCATATGCAGTGTATTATTGACTATGTTCTCAATTAAGAGCAGGTAAACTGAAGATAGAAATGCCGATGTTTCTAAGAACGGGAAAAAATCACTACATGAGTGACTAGTCGAGACAAGAGAAGTTAGAGGCCAAAACGGGAAAGAATTCAGTGAGTAAGTAGAGATACAAAGTGTTGACGTCAGCTTAGTGAGATAACTGAGGAAGCACTATGATGTCATTATGGCTTACAATGTTTCGAACCTCTCACGTAATACAGCAAAGAGCTACACTCAGTCTGGTATGTTACAAATAGCAATGGAATTGTACAGACGCTTCTTCGGTTTTCCCCTGGTTCAATGGGGTAAAGACGTAAGTGCAATGTGAAAAATTAATTTGTTCATAGCCTGTTCAAAAAATTTTCAACTGGCAGTGAATCATTCGCTGGTTTATGCACACCTTCACTTAAAGAAAAACTTGACACACATAGATGTTTGAAAATGCTCTCGTCACCTCGGTGCTGCAGCTGTAGACGGCGTTTGATGTTGTGCGTAGGTGTATGATCCCTCACGGAATAAGTTCTTCCAGGGAGCTCTCAGTAGTGAAGTGTCATTTGAGATCAATATCTTCACGAATTACTTCAGAGTTACATTTATAGATTCTTTGATTATATTGTGCTTTATCTAAACCACTTTAACATGTAGAACCCACAACGATAAGCCATTTTTAGTTAGGTAGCCGTTTGTAATAAGCATTTGAATTATTTCTCATTGTTATTTAATTTTTTTACGTATTTTCAGTTCATCTGTTAAATTAATGAATGGTCAGAGTTAGTCAAACTTTCGCATGAATTACCGCAGACTTATACCAAGTTTCCAATGGTTGGCGCACTTGCATCTGTCAGCTCAGTTAGGTGTGTCATGATAATTTATGACACACTGTTTTGCTTTTTGACTAGCGTATGACACACATGAGTATGACAAAAATGCAACATATTTTCTCGTATTATAATCGATACATTTCATCCCATAAATCAACAATATGAAAATGAGTTCACGTCTTGCACCAAATCTCAGTTGTTTGTATTGTAGATGTCCGTCCTATGTACATATATCTCTACGTCCACTGCATTAATGAATCACAATTCCTAGTCGCTTAGTATGAGATGGAAATACGTTGCAAACACTTCGCTGAGAACTCAGTAAAACGAGCAATAACAAAAGAAATTGTTGCGATAATGTGGACAGGTTTAAAAAAATTTAACAACTGTCGAAACTTCGACTTCCGGCAAAAGGCTCCACAAAGTGTATGCAAAAAAAAACATGTTTTTCAACATTGGATGGAAAAAGTTCGCTGAACAAAAATTCTTTAATTCACTATATTTACTCCAAAATCACGTCTTGTATTATTTTACTCCTCATTTTCCGTGTTGTTATATTTTAGTTTCTTAACACAGGCTACAATTTAAAGTGCTATTTACTTTTCATTTTTGTTCTGCGGTTTTGGTATAAAGGCGTGAGGCGCCACTTAAAGTCATTTTCATGTAGTGAATCAGCAGCTACAGTTAACTGATTTATTTAGTTCAAAATTTTTCAGTTTTTAATGGCGAAAAACGGTGAAACTTACATATTCATATGTACAGGATCTAAACGGTAAATTGAGACCCATAAAACTACAAATTGAAAACCTTATGAAAAAATATAAACAAATATAGTCTGATTAGTAGGATTAATTAGTTTATAGATTTATAAATAATATTGCTACATTTAAGCCCTCAGCATCAATGACCTGTCGGATACGCTCTCTGAAGGAGCGACATGCGTTCACTGCGTGATCCCGCTAAAGTGATCGAAATCCTCACTTGATGACCGACTTCAAGAATTGAGAAGGGCTATGAAGTTGATCATTAGACACTCTTTCAATTTACCCCACCGCCAATAATTGCAAGAATTAAATTTAGTGAGGTAGACAGCCCAAACATCTTTTGTGTAGGTTTTCTTTAGGGAGGTTCTGAACAGCTTTAGCCCTACATATGAGCAGGCACTGAGTTTTGAATGAACATTACTGTCATCTGAAGCTTTGTGCACTCAGCAGCGTTGGTTTGAAGTCCTGCTTTCATAGAAAGAGAGAGCATCATTTTACCATCTCTTGCAAGACATGCAAACACCATGACGGATGCCGAATTTTTACTCTTCATGACAAAAGGAACTTTTGATGGATTCCAAGCAATTACCTTTGAGTTCCCGAGATTTGCGACCTCGTTAACAACGCATCTCTTCTCATCCACATAGGAGCGACCAGCTCCCTCACGTCTCTTCAAATGGCTTAATAATAATGAGAATATTTCCTTTCTAAAAGCCTTCGAACGGGTCCTTAGAATATTTCGACGTCTTCTGCTGTAGGATTGAATTTTGAGAATAACCCTGGTAAATACTTAGTCACAGATACTACTTTGAAAATATTTAAATTGTTTTATAAAATAGTCTGAATTACCGTTTACATCTCATATATGAGAAACAGTAGTTGTGAAATCTAGTTGCATATAATATTTGCAGAATCGACGGGATTTTCCTTGATAGTTATGAATTTTATGAACGATTTCGAACCTCTGAGAAAACCAAAAATCACACAATTCGCTTTCGCTAAGCCGATACTTTTCCGAATTACATTTGATTTGAAATTTCCTCGGTGTAAAAATAGACAACATCTATAACGCAAATTTTAGACCAGGCCTTACCCCCAAAAATATAATTTGTGTGTGTAATTTATTTTCAATCTTGAAAATAAGCTTGGTATAACTAATACTGTACGTAGAGTAGTTACACGTTCACTTTAGTTTTCTTAATCCAATTACTCTTTAATTCTCTGTATCAATGCAAATTTCGTTTTGTACATTTGCAATTAGAAATGGCAGAATATGTAAACTACCGAGTTTCGAAAAAAATTATCTGTGTTTGATGCACCCTTCACAAAAATAGTAGAATATTTTGTACGATGAGCAACATCGTTAACGACATTGGCAGATTATGCAAAGGGTAAAACTTGGATTAGAGGGTAATTTAGAGTGAATCGAAGTTCAATCAAGGCATTAACCCACCTCCTGTGGCAACGAATTATGAACATAACCAGTAAAACAGCTCCTAAAATAGGTTGTCAAAAATCAATGTCAAAATAAGTAGTTCTGCTTCCACATGAGCTGCGAGTTTGAACATTTAACAAGGTTAATGTTCGTGGAATTACTGTAAATTTAATACTTCTTAAAAAGGAATCCTATGGTAAACTGGAATACAGCGGTGTAAGTAAGCTCAACGGGCAAAAAAATTAATCACCTATTGTTTTCGAGCTCCAGGCGTTACAAGAAGGAGGAGGTTCGGTCATGTTCTGGGGCTGTTTCTACTACACAAAAGTTGGTCCTGTAGTTAAGGTATCCGTCAAACTGAACTAGCTTGGCTACACCGAGCCGCTGGATAACCTAGTTTCGCCGTTTGCACAATATCTAAATAAAGATAAGCGTGCTGCCTTGCATATCTTTCAGGATGACAACTGCCAGGTGCATCGGGCTAGAACTGTCATTAATTGGTATAACAGTCATTCAGGATAGGTTATGCACTTACATTGGCAAGTTAAGACCCCAGACATGGACCCAATAAAAAAATTGTGGGACCACCTAGAACGACAAGTTATATTTCGTGAAGATCGTCCACTTACTGTGGCCGCACTATGAAATTAATTGATGCAAAAGGGTTTTAAAATCGATCAGGTATACATTAGGACATTTGTAGATTGATTGCCTTGCAGAATTGTCACCATTATTGGAGCTCGTGGAGGTTTTACACCATATTTGTGGTAGGTAACATATTTTTTGTCCGGACAGCATATTCTTTAGCCCAGGTCATCGAACAATTGAAGAATTTTAGCAATTTCAGTGAGGAATTGGAAAAAAGAATCAAAAAAAGCTGAATTCTAGCGTGGAGAACGTCAATGAAGGCCAACAACCCGAACATCGTGCTGCCCACGGCGAAGGTGGCGACCCAGTGATGGTTTGAGTGGCAATTTATTTGTTTGTTCTGCAGGTTGTACTCGAACTCTTAATGGTAGGAATAGCCCTAGTAAATATCTTGACACATATTTTACAGATTCCGTACTATGTCTAGATTTTGTACTGTGGCATACATTCTGATGAAGTGGTGCACCAGTTGACTTAGGTATATATATGAATAAATCTAACTTGTATGGTGAGAAAAATATAATCAAATACCTTCTGAGACCAACATAATAATCAACATAATGTCATTTCTGTAAAATTGTGCCAAATATTTAAGCAAGGGTCAAGAACCATATTTAAAAAATTTGTAACTGCTAATGGAAATACTGATTTTATAGTACGAAAGGGAACAATATTCTATTACAAATTTGTCAGATATTCTACAGCTTAATTCAATCTTGAGTTGGAGTTATTTGACATGTAAATAAGGATCAAAGTTTTATCAGAAAATCTGCACTGATAGGAAATATACGCCATGTTTACTTCTTGGTTATCATACAATTTCATGAAAAAATTTGTGGCAAATTTCATTAGTCGAGAGTTTGAGCAGATTCCATGTTTGCAACTTAAAAAACACATTTAAAAGCGCACGGCATTCTTATCTGTGAGCGTGAGTATCTAAATTCTGCCGCGTAAATATGCGAGACACTCTGGTCACATAGATCGGAGCGATGTATTGTACCGTAAATACTGCGCGAGATTAGAGCCTCCACTGACTCTAAAATAGAACATGGGCATCAAACTTTCCAAGGAACACAGCGACTTTTAGCTTTATGTATGTCTCAGTGCGTAATTACGCAGAGGTGAGAATATAGCTAAATTGAATGCGAGTTCAACTGTGTTCTACTCCGGTGAAGGTACCCACATGTTCTTTAGTAACGTCAAGACACCTTTAACTACCGTCGGACTGATGCAACATAAATACTTTTTTGTATAATTTTCGAATACACTTCAGAATAGAGGAACGTTCATTAGCTAATATGTGTTAATGCGTATATACATGTATATATATATATATGTAATCGATTGGATGTGGTCCAGCAGGTCTACAGTCGCTTTGTCTCCTGTACCCGTGCCATAAATACAGACTGTACAACGTAGTCCAAAACTCAGCCTCGGAAAAAAAATCCAGATCATATGTTTGAGAACGTTCCCCCGATAACGTATTTCTAGGGCTACGAAATGATAGTAATAGCAAGATCCAGGGTTTCATGAGCACAGAATTTGAGTAGCAAAAAATTAGTATAAACTCGTGCATCACCTTTAATGTTCAAGCTAGAAATTTGTTACGCATCTTAAAATCGGTTGTGGAGTACATCAGTTCTTTATAATGGCGGGAAGCAAGGCATCAACGAATAATGTATAAGCTAATTGCGTTGTAGTGTCTACAATGAGGCTTATAAATCTGAACATACATAGCTCATAGATAAATCGGTTACAGTAATAGTTCAACTCCTGTGTTTAAACTTGAACACAGATGAAAATTATTACCCAATGAATCAATTCTTCAAATCACTTAATACGACGGCGGTGCTAGTGTCAACAAGAATGAAAACTTGTATAAAAAAATTAGACTAAAAGTGTAAGGACGCTCCTTTTGTTTCTATCACGGTGGATCAGCCATCAACTTCATGCCGTAGAAGTTAGCGAGAGTTTGCAAGATGAACAACAGAACAAATCTACGGAAGTTACTTTCACGTTTAACTAACTCACCGATACACCCTTTAAGCTTGCCTTAGACCCTTTCTTCTACAGATTTTATGGCAAAAATGTGTAATTTTTAGGCGACTTTATTTTTAAGCACCTGGAGCATATCTATACTCGGGAATAGTAAGTATATAGCGAGAGAGGTAAAGGAAAGGTGCAAAAACTTATTTCAACCTCCTTTTTACGCTAACGGATTTACAAGTTCGAGCGTGCAATTTTGCGAAATATTAGTTGTGAAAGGGCACTAATCAATACGATTAAACTCGGCCATAAACAGGTAAAAAATTGTGAAATGAAGCAATAATGAATTTATGCTGCATCGGGAAATCATTCTCTGCCAGTTTCCTGTAGAAAATTGGGTAACTAAAAACATCTTGACGCAGTCGGCTGATCTTTTTCCAAACGACTTAATGAAACACTGCAAATGTAATACCAGAGTGTAAAACCTGGGATTTCCTATTTTTTTAATTATACTGAGTTCTATCGGCTATCTTAAAAATGGAAAGTAGCTTTTTTATTTGTTGTGCAAACATTAAATCGTATATTTGAGAGGCGCAAAAGTTTGGGCAAAAAATTTTGTATCCCATCGCATATTCATATGAACAGTTCTTTTTGGAGAAAACGGACAAGGACGATGGATGACTATAATGCACAAGCCTTGCCAGAAAAAAGAAGAGAATCTGTGATGATTAATTTCCTTGGAGCAGCAATGAGACCCAAAATGGCGTTTGCCAACATCGCTATGAGGCGCAGTCGAGGGGCGCTTCTCATTGTAACCTAAACGCCTCGGTGCGCCCTCTCACCCCGCTGCCCACACCGCCATGATGGGTGGCCCAACTTTGCCCCACTCACCTGCATCTCACGCCACCCATCACCTCCCCCTTCTCCCATCACCGAGCCCATTATTTCAACTTGTACATTACATCTTCACCTCGCGCGCGTTATTAGTCTCCGTTAATCAGAGAATTATTGATTGAACAGTTCTATAAATGCGGAATATTAATGCTACGTTCGCAAAACCAAGTTACTATATTTTAACTTATTCTCACGTCGCTAACTTTATCATTAATACTAAATCGCATTTCTATTACATCTAGCCTCATTGAGTTGTTCTTGTCAGTCCACAGTAACATCAACCAACCGAAACAATGATCACGATAATTCTCACTCGCTACGACCTCTGGTTTGTCACCGCACCACGCCACACCTCTACGCAATCACTCCACCACAGCACCTTTACAACACCCATTAACCCGTAAAGACATCAGGCAGCCAAGCAACTCGACTTACTTCGCCTGACCGCCACACGCCAAAAGGACGGCTAGAATTGGGTCGTTGGTAATGACTTCACCGAAATATTTACAACTACATGACACATCCTCACGCTACTCTCATGCATCGCTACCCACGACGACTTATGTACAAAAAACACCACACGGAGCACATTATCACGTTACAATTTTACACTGCCATCTCACTTACAAAGGATCGCTTGACTTCATCTACACCCAACAGCACAATCCTCCCCAATATTTTACTAGTCCACATCGAAACGTACATCGTCACTTCCATATACACCTCTCCTCACATACACCATCGCTGTACACACCACATCGTCACACACACACCCAATCGCCGCACACACCAAATCGCCACACACACCACATTGCCGCACACACCACATCGCCACACACACCACATCGCCACACATGAGGTGGCAGGACGCGGCTTGGCACGTACCCCAGACAAGGGCAGCAAGACTCGCAGCAGTGACGACAACTGTACCCAAGTCTTTGAAGTGAAGAGCTTCGAGCAAACGACTCAATGTTAGGACTTTAACGAATCATAAATTCTCCTTTGAACCATTTGATGAGAGCTTAAGCCCTTCAGAGACAAACACTCGTCCCTAAGAATACTTGTCTGCCTGTGGACGCCATTCTGAAGAACGGCTGGCCAGTTCGCATCTTAATGAAGAGCGCGTCTTCAAATGGCAACGCTGAGTCACCTGCGGCCGCATCTTTAATGCGAACTAAATGCATGCATGGCTCCCAATGACGGTTTTCGTTGGGAAATTTTTGCTATTCGATAATTTTCAATCTTTACATGCTGAGCCTGCCAGTCAATTTCCTGAGATGGGAACTTTTTACTCATGCGTGAATGCTGCATTATTTTACCTGTATCGGGATGCTTCGCTCAAACTCGTGTGAAAATGCAGCTATAGTTTCTTTCTCGGAACGTAAATATATATGCTGAACTTAGATTTAAAGTACAACTTCAATTAATGCTTACATAGCTATCGTTATTAATTATAACCGTATATTTCAAATGTTATCTGACTTCATCAAATTTCATAATATGTATGTATGTACATACTCTTAATACGTATAAAATGTATAAAAATTTGGGTCACATAAATAACAAACACATCTTATCTTCATGACGGTTCAAAGCTACTGAAGAAAGAATTCTTAACCAAATTTTTCGTGCTTGGTAAATTTCTTTTCCACATCACAGAAAACATATTTAAGACAAATACCTTTTGAATGCTACAAAAGATGTAGGTAGGTCTCAAAACAACTCAAAGCTGAGAATGTATTCCTCCCGGCGTTATTCGCCCTTGAGTAAACAATTTTTTTGTTCTCTGCATGCTGAAAGGTATGTGATAAACACACATTGGACCCTTTGTTGCTTCTACACAAAAACTCCTACTTCAGCAGTTAGCTTTTTCATATGAGTTCTATCTGACCCGAGGAGAGGCGCCGGTACATCTTTTCCGTTCCCTGCTGCAGCCGCTAGACCTCGCATTGTTTCGAGCTCACCTATAGCAGTGGACCACGCTCCTCATTGCAGTGTTGTTAGGTATTCTTATTATCTTTCAAAGAACATGAGCAAACTAAATGTTACCGGCTTTTTAATCTTTTAATTCTTGTCCATGAAGGTCAAAATCCTGGAATTAATTATTTTTTATCGTACTATACGCCTTCACTTTGGCTTCTCATACTACATCTCATCGTCACCTTTCATCAGTCATCTTCGCTCTCTACCTGTTTTGTGCTTATCTTTGTACGCGGAGGAAGTTTTACCCTCGGTAATTTGTGAAATATTTTTTCCTGGCGCGTTAGAAATTGTTTGTCCATTGTCTGTGGTTTTCAACGAAGCGGTTATGAAAAATAACAGGTACAAAAGTATATGACGTTATTAATTGAGTTGTTCAGCTTTCTTTAAATTAGGCTTATTAAAAAGTATTTAAAAACACTTTTAAGTGCTTGAAACTGCAATTTTGGTCTTTTAAGTTAGAGAATAATCAGTAGAACAAGTTTATCAAAATCTTATTGAAGTGTTTCATTGGACCCCTAATTCTCTCAGCAGTGAATGGAAACATTTAGCTCATGTATACATCGCTTGTAGTAATAGGAATAGTAGTAGTAGAAGTAGTATTAGTAGGGGTAACATACTGTGCTAGGGCAGATATAGCACTTGTGCTATCATATTTTGAGTGACAGCTAAATGATTGTCATTACTTGGGTCCATCTGTCACTATTAAACGTGGGTCGCAAAATACCAATGATTGTTAAACATCTAATTACTACTACTACTACTAATATCATTTCTAGATTTTCCAGTGCATCATTCTTTGCTATAGATCTGTACGTAGATATGTACGTATAAATAGTGTAACAGCAAGTAATTGAGCCAAATGACACAGACACATAATATGGATGTATTGATTTTGTTCAACAATTCTCTATCCAAGTTGACTAAATTAACTCAGTCTGTCGACAACGACCTTTTAGCGATCATTTCTACAAACGGACGCTATGGGTGTTGCATTCACACGGTCACTGTCGACTCACTGACCGTGAGAATGCACAGCCGCCCCTTGGGCAGTGACTGTAAATCGACTGTTCCAAACCTAAATTGATATTCTCATACCCCTCTCATGAATAAATTCAACATCATCTGTGAGTTGAGTTGACCCTCGAATTCTAAAATGATTTGTGCAAGGTGGGTAAGTTCGTATATTCAATCTTTAAGTTAATATCATATAAACATCTGAGCAGAGCATGGAGGTCACTATGTGTTCCAATCTTCATGAGAAAGTGGCCCTACGAGTGGTAAAATGTTTTCGTCACCCTGTATGACACTTAAAAAATTTTGATTCGAATCTCTGTGTTACTTTCAGAAGTTTATGTTAGCCCTCCATTTATTAAAAAAGGTTTTCTAAATTTGAGTATGGACCATCTCCGTATTCCATATTGCATGTAAAGCGAGCAAATGAAATTCAAATTAGTATTCACGTTATTTCCCTCGACGTTCATTTTCTCACGAATATTTTCCTCTATTCTCTCAGGAAAAATGAGATAAAATTTATATTTTTCATATCGGCTAAGCAAATCTACAGAGCTAAGAGCAACCTTAAGAGAAGGACCATTGTACTCTCAAAGACATCATGAAAAAGATAATTAATTACTTTTGGAAAATTTCCATGAATTATGATCGATGTTTCAGGGAATTTTTTATTCTTTGTATTTTGAAAAACATTGCTCGTTAAAAAAGATTGCATGCATTCGTTTGCATACGCAGACCGTTCTATTTCTGTTCTTTTCTGTTCCTGATGGGGAGAATTTGTACGTTCATGATTAATTTCTGTATACAAAACACAAGAAAGATGAAAAGTGTTAAAGATGAAGAATAAAAGTGCTAATAGGTGTTAAACTTCCTGAAATTGAAATTCAGTTTCGTGTACCCTGAGTGTGTGATATTTACAGTAAAAAATTTATAAAATGATATTCATTAGATATCTTGTAAAACTATAAAAAATAATTTTATTTATTGAAATTCAAAACCAGATCTGAAGCCGTAGAAGAGACCATTATCGCTGTGTGAGAACTTGAATGATTTCTCAGTAAAGAGCTTCCAGTAAATCATCAATTTTCCAAGGAATGAGGGAAGGGAGTGAGGTTTTTACATATGCATGTTTACGTTTAGTTTTTATGCTATGCCAGGTTATATCTGCTTCACTGCTTCAGTCAAAAGCAAGTAAAATTACAAAGCGTTTGAAGGTATCGTCTGGAGCACATGGCTTCAAGAAATATTATTTACCGCCAGTGATTTTCTACAGGCAAAGAAACCGTTCAACAGTGATGTGATGATGTCGATGCAAATTCAACTTCAGTAACTCTTTCCACAGAACGAAAGTTACAGCTGTAGCTTAAAAAATATTTGTGTGGTTTTCAGTATCAACAAGACTGTAAAACTGAATGTCTGACTTATATTACTAACTATCAAAAACACACTAAACTTGAAAAAAATTAAGAATCTATTCATTGTGAACTCCAATTTAAACAACGTATGAAAGCTCATGATACAATAAGGTACTCACCATCGGAGTCCAAGTTGATGTGGTGGCGGGTGAAGCTCTAGATTGACTCTTGGACCGGGTCCTCCAAATCCTCTTAGCCACCAGCCGTGAACTGTGACCGCTTCCTCCGGCCCTCGAGCGCTGCATCACTGCAGGAAGAAGGTATTGCAATATACTTGCCCTATGGCCTCGAGCTGCGGCAGCTGCACTTGCAAAACTTTGTGGGTTAGAATATCGGCCACTACCATGACGTCCTGCTCCTGCGTGTAAGGCACTTAAGCCCGCGACACTCGGCACCTGGTGAGCGGACATAGAACGTTGATAGACGTGGGATGCTCCTCCTGGAAGATCCCGAAGATGTCCCAACATTTGCATTCCTTCTCTGTCACTGTCACCTGATTCCAAAGACGCATCTAAGCTGGTTCGTTTACTGTAAATGGTTGCTCCCATTTGACTTAGTCTCAAAGCTTCCGTTTCTGACAAGAGAAGATTTCTGGTCCCAGAATCATCTGCCACTGTAAATGAGTATCGCGGAGATGTCGGTAAAGAAGAAGCTAAGGACACTGAGCCTTCGCTTCCAGAAAAATCCGTTGATTCCGCTTTCGATGATCGTCGTCTAATTCGTCGCCGAGTGGCATGATAGATTTCCACAGGTGAACTGACCCTGAAAGCAGTTAGTATGAACTGAGGTAAGGCTTCACCAACTTGAATAGCTTTCGATCTTTTCTTCTTCTTTGGTAATTCTTTTATTGGGGATTCAACGATTTGCTGCTGAGCGAGCATTTTCAACAGTAATTCGTCATCTTCTTTGGTCCACTTTGATTTTATGTTCCTTAAAGTTTTGTCGTAATTGACAGTTTTAAATTTATCCGCGTTTTGTTTTTCAAGGTTTTTCTTTGGAGCATCTGAAGCTTCAATATCGCATTTCAGTCCTAGTTTGAAAACATTCTTCAAGGATTTCTTCTCCTGCGGCTTCATGCCCTTTTCAATAGGTGGATTCACATTCTTCTGCAATTGAGGTTGAGGTGCTTGCTTTAGCGGCTCACTTGGGGCTGGTTGCTGCGAGCTGGTGGCCTCCAGAGACGCGAGCTTAGCCGCCACTCCGCCTTTGGGAGGAGGAGCTTCTCTGTCTTTTTCTGATGCCAATCCTCTACTGGACTTCTCAGCAGAAGTAGGAGGTTGAGGAACTGGCATATCAGTTCCCTTACTTTCTCTTCTGCCCCAAAACTTTTTGATAACTGGAGTTTCTTTTTGAAATGGTTGTACTGGCACTGTGGGCTGTAATTGTTGAGGCAGGGATTTATGTTTCGTTTTTTGGCGTTGAGGTGAAACATCAGCTGACTGTTCGGACTGTTTTTGTTGCTGCCGCTCAAGTTCCTCTTTTTTCTGTGCTTGTGACAACGCAAATGCTGCTTCTGTTTCCGCTCTCGTCTCAGCTCCAACTTTGACCATGTCTTCCGCAGTATCATCGTGATCGGTTTGAACACACATGTCTAAATAAGAGTCTGTTTGTGCACCAATACTCCGCATACGCTTTCCGTCTATTTCGAGCAATTCAACACCTTCCTCCTCTTCATATTCATATTCATCTTCTTCCATCAGCTGCTCTTCAAGAAGCCTGGAAGCCACGTGCTGCAATGTAGTGTTGCCATAATATCGTAACAGTTGAGCATAAACTTCTGGTGGAAGGTTCCAAGCCAGCTCCGATGCCAATGACTTATCACGGGTAGAAGGAGGAGAAAGAAATCCACTTTGAGGAAAAGTGGTTCGAGTTGGACTACACGGAAGACTTAGAGAACTTGGTTCATCATTTTCCTCATAAGGATCGTTGAATGGTGGAAGTATACTTCCAGGACGACGCTTACTTCGTGGGATAGGAATGTTGGCAGACTGTCTTAATCCTGAAGGACCCGGCTGGGAGGACTCGTACTCACTTCCTTGTGGAATATTACTTGATTCATCATCGCTTGGAGATCCATGATGAGGCCATAATATGAATTCCTTTGACTTGGTGCAGGTTTTTTGGAAATGTTCCTGAACTTTTGGGATATCAGAAGAGCGAGTGGGGCTGGTACCTTCGGGAAACAAACGTTTGCCGGCATCAGTCATGTACCTCCAAGTTTTGCGAGTCATGAGCCATCGCTCTTTCAGCCGTGTACCTGTCGACTTTTGGACTGGAGTTTCCCTCGTTGGTTCCCGGCTCTCTCTCCCATCATCATCGTCCCTCTTTTTCCCTCTCTTTTTCTCACTTCCAGTGGAGTCACCCATTTTGAGAGGCGAAGTGAGAATAAAATGAACGGAAAATATAGCAGCTCAGTTGCTTTTCACACTCTGTCTGAATTCTGCTCTTATGTTGTTCATTTCACGTGGAGTCGGTCATTGGAAGCTTGTAGTTTGTGTTTCGACATTCAGAGTAAAATAATTCAGTGTGATTCAAAATTTTTCGGCTTAGATGACACTCACTTCTATCGAAGACACCGAAATGAAACGACGTAAAAACATTTTCAAATATTATATTCAACAACGGTAATTCTTCAAGGAGATATTCGGAGAAGGTAAGAAAAATTTATCAATCTTTTTCATAACGATACGTTGCTAACACCACTTCGTCATCGACCAACGCGAACACATGGGTAAGACGAAGAAAAAAATCTGATTTTAAAAGTTTAATTTTTATTCTGCTTGTACGCATGCCAACGGCTGCCATACTGTTCTCCGACATGAAAATTTCGCGTTGATGAAAAAGTGATTTTGGTTTGCGCCACATCGGCAAGGAGTCGTCGGGCTGACGCGGGTCAATGTAAGTGCTGTCACGCTAGTGAGAACATGAACACAGAAGCAGAGGGACACTATGACAGCAACATTGGAGCGAGCGAGGGCATATCCTCGCCAGCACTGGCAATGGTCTTGCACTGCACGAGCTCGACAGGCAGCAGCCGCTCGCTCGGCCCGCCCCGCACCTACCATACAAGAATAACTGTTGTAGGTGCCCAGCCAGATGCTCTTCTTTCTCTCTTTCGTTTCTTATTTTCTCTCGTTTCTTCTCTCAATCCATCTGTAGTGCACTTGTTGTTACAGGTGGTGCTCCTCTGGTCGCACGTGACGTGCTGTTCAATGCTACTCCGTTATGCTCTCATCAAGAATTCCTCTACTGAAATTCTCGCCTCTTGACTAACTTCACCAGCAATCCCCGCGCTTTCGCTGCCAAATGTCCGTGCGCAAACACTGCTCGTAAATTTTTAAAATGCGCGAAAGTGAAAAGCAATCGAGCATTAATTATTAAAGCGTTCCTCACAGGCAGATAAAGAGTAAGACTCGTCGTTGGGTTACCTTCGCGTCTAATACATCATATGCGAGGCAAAACTGCTCCTCTAAAATTACGGCGCGCTCTCACAATGAAGTTAGAGTACGTTTCGGCAAAACAACCCGAAAATAAGCACTTCTTCATGACTGTATGTTGCATTAAGCAAGTTAACGCAGCATGCAGTTTCACTCACTAGGGTAAATGAAAGATAGAATTCATCGGCAACGTAATGAAAACGCTTCAGTTCAGTTCATTTTAAAACTGTTTCACACGTGACACGTGTCATCTGTAGCATTCATTATGAAACATTGATGTATGTAACCAGCATTATGTTTTATATTGTTCTTAACTTAATATTTATGTTTAATTAAACATAATTTCAAGCAGAGAATTCCATAAATATTCATATTGACAGTTCACCTCAGTAGTATATATTTTTTTCATTTTCACATCAAAACTACCAAAACTAAATAAAAAAATGTGTTCTCCAGACTAAACTCAGCATTATTTCTGCTGCCGAGACCCTGATCCTGAAAGCACACAAAAGCCGACACGCTAGACTTCAGCTCGTCTTACGACGCTAACTTTGGAAGAGCAGCTCGTGCTCATCTAAACACTCCCGACCCAAGTGGACACCGCGCACACTCTTCACTGCTACTGTCGTTGGAAATATCTGCTCGCTTAAAAATTGACCCAAGAATACGACATGAAGAGTTTTGCGTTCACTCTAAGTCGTTCTAAGATGTAATTGTCGCAAGTGATTGGATATACCGCTGAGACGTTTAGCGTTTTCCAAAATGGCTTCAGTGTCTTGACAAACTTCGAATCAATCCTTTCATAATGTTGCATTATTACCTCTAATTCCCTTTTCCCTTCTATGCTGCAAAGAGCAGTTGAATAAAGGAAAGTTTTAATTTAGGCGACTGAGCCTGCGAGGACCCCTTCCCCGCTTCGTTTGCATCCGATGTCACACATGACGAAGAGAAAATGTCATCAGATGTGTAAAACAACTTTAGAAATTATGTAATAAATCGGATGAAAATTTCTCAGGAAAGTTATTTTACGCTCAAATTTCCCTAATTTAAAAATGCCATGAATGAAAC
This sequence comes from Orchestia grillus, assembly GCA_014899125.1. Taxonomy (NCBI): domain Eukaryota; kingdom Metazoa; phylum Arthropoda; class Malacostraca; order Amphipoda; family Talitridae; genus Orchestia; species Orchestia grillus. Next base: position 18,995 of record VOMN01036931.1, read on the forward strand.
TTAATGACCACTAAATCGAATTTATCGACGAAAAAACATGACGCACACAAACTAAATTCTATCTATTGTTCAGGACGGTGTCACATATTAAGAACACAAAGACATAACAAACCTATTTCACAAATTTTTCATTAGTGTAGATAATAATTTTGCTGATGGTATTACTACCGATTCAACTCAATAATTGAAATCCATGTAACACATTTACGAATAAAACTCATTTTTGTTCGTGAAAACTAATATTTTCAGTGTGCTTGACAACATTAACAACGTGAAAAAAATTACACAAATTAAAATAGTTCCCTTCAAAAATACTCATTCAAATGATTAATATCTATGGCCCATTCAGACATTATTAACTATTCTCATTCTCTGAGTTTTTTCTAAACTCTCGAGAAGTTACCCAAATGACACCCATAATTAAGAGTGGAGATAACACCTGTGAATACGACAATAGGCCTGTTTCTCTATCCTTCTACTTTGTAGTACAGTATTGGAAAATTTTTTTTACAAGATATGTATTAGTACTTCGAGCAGAAATATTTTCTGAAAAACACACCGTATAGTTTCCCTTCCAAAATTTGTTCATTCTTTAAAATATATTTGTTAAGATGTAAAAAACTTGAATTTTCTTTATTTTGCAACTTCCGTGAAGTATTTCACAGTGTAGATAACAACATATGTACAACTCTTGAAGCTCCTCTATTCTAGTATTTGATGGTTTGCTCTTAATTGATCTAAATGAAATGTTCCTGACAAATTGCAAACAGTGTGATGTAATTGATGACGCTCAATCAGAACTCCATGGTATTAGTCATGGAGGTCCTCATGGTTATTATTATTAATGATATTGTTGAATATACAGGGTGCGCTAAAATTATGCCAACATAATTTTAAAATTCAAATAAAGTTGTTGTTCGCAGAGTTGTAACTTTGAGTTATAGTTTACTTTGAAGGCAATAACGTACATTTTTTGCTTCATAGTTATATAATTTCAAAGATTAACCTTTTTAATGGGTGTTCCTGGAAATGCTATCGTATTCCTCCATAAGAGAGGTAAAAGTAATTCGTCCCTTGTAAAAACACTGGAAGTTCTTTTGAAACACTGTGGAAGGTTGGCAAAAAGTTCAAAGAACTTGTACAACCCGCAATCGACCAGGGCATGGCAGAAAACAGTTCTTTAGACTATCGCAACTCATCAAAAACACGCGGGAAATATCAAGAGGAAATCTTCGTTGCTCTGCTAGAAAATTGCCCTTAGAGGTAAAGGTAAATAAACCGTCAATGGGTCAACTGTTAAAGGAGGGTCTCGAGATCTTCCTCTATGAATTATGCGCCAACTTATATATATATATATATATATATATATATATACAATGATTCGAAAAGAAAATGGACAGATGTATACACGTCCCCAATCTCTTGGTGGAAGGCATGCTGTCCAATTTGGTCTTCACTAATACACAGAAATTCGACGTTCAGCAAAGTCTCAACCATCAGAACGACAGAGTGCGGGGTAGTGCAAATCAGGAGAGTAAATCGACGTCAAGCTTCGCTGTCTGTGATGGTGTTGTGATTACTGTGGAAGATTTCCTCTCGTTTTTATTCCATCGGGGGTTTAGCAGCCTGCTTTAAATTTCCTATATTTTAGAAGCAAAATTGCTCTCATTAATACTAGGACAGTTTGATGGCAATTTTGCCTTCAACATGGTTCTGTTCCATCGCACGGTTCCAAATAACTTAACTTATTAACGGTCACGGCCCAGGTCGCCGGCGGGTGCATTCACACGGTATGTGGAATCGACAGTGACCGTGTGAATGCAACAACCACGCGGACATCATATGATATCAATACCCATTAACAGGTTAAAGGTGGATTCAGACACACATTCCGGCGTTCGACAAACAGGAATGACAGGAGTTAGGATCTGAAACCACTTGATTTTCTGGTGTGGAACATTTTAGAGATTTAGGTCAACAGGTCACCTCATATATCGCTCGGTGCTAGAACGCTTAACTGTTTTGAGAATAGGCTCTCATCCCACAAGACACCGTGCGTGCTGCTCGCGAAGCCATCCAAACACAACTTAAGGATATTATAAAAATAACGACGATGTAAAGAAAAATGTTACATTATTATTAAGGGATCCTCTACCTGTAATTGACGTTTACCTGGGAAAATATGTTTCACCATTATTAAGGTACCCTTTACCAATAGATATCGGAGTTCTATTAGACTTAACAAGGTTGAAGACATAGTTTAATAGAGGCATAATTCTTCTAATGGAAGTACGATATCAATTGGCAGGTCAAAGGGAGTCGAACGGGGTTGCCTATGACAGTTGTTTTTGTTTAAATTACCATGTAGACCCTAGAGGAAGATATGTTAAGAGATCCCCATGCCCAATTCTATTTTGGAAACATGCTGATGACAACATCACCTTCTGTCCCCCGGGCAAAAACGAAAACCCTTTTAGATCAATCGAACGCCTTCAATGAAAATATTCAATTCAGCATGTAAGAAATGGGGAGTACTATCCTTTTCTTAGATCTAAAAATCATGAAATATAATGATGGATCCTTAGCCGTTAAAATTCACAGAAAGGAAAGTAATATCGGAAGGTAACTGGATTATCACAGCTACCACCCGCAGCCACACAGGAGGAGCGTGCCAAAATCTCTCTACTCGTGAGCTATGACGCTATGCAGCGACTTCCATCAATAAGAAGAGATAGAAACGGCTAAGAAAATTTGAAAGGGAATACCTTACCCAACTACGAGGCTAACCCATTTCATTTTCACTTTAAGAACGCAGACGTATTCCAGATAGTCCCGAGTCCGAACTGTCTCAGTAAAAGGTTGTTCAGAAAAAATACGTCTCCTTGAACAATCTAAGATCAAATTGGCACACAAGTACATGAATGCTCTGAAATCTACATAATGTGAGTAAATTAAATGATAAAGGGTTAAATGAAGAACAGCATTAAATTGTTTACAAATTGCATAGCAAAGATTGTACCTCTTATCACACTGTGAAAAAACTGGGCCAAATGTGACATCTCTAGACAGTATGTATGAAGGGGAACCAAGGTACCAGCATTCAAGACTTTTGGACCCTAATTTTATTTTGATAACGTAGGCATTTTGTAAAGTATTAAAAATTAATATTTATGGAACAAGATTCAACTATCTATTTTACAGCATCGGTAAATTGAATAATACAAGTAATCAACGCGTGGAAGAACCAGATTAGTTGCTTCCTCTGTTACTTACTTATCAACCAAGGTCATTCATGCTTCATTTTGACCAAAGGCTAGAGTATATTTTTATTTGTTTTTATAGCTGTTGTTGTATACCGTAGTATTGATAGCGATAACTATGTAGCGCATATCTCGATCGAAATACATCGCCCATGAAGACGTCTTGGTTGGAGCTTATTCAATCGAAAGTTTGGTCAAACAATAAAGTTGTCTTTGCTGAGTCTCTTCAACATTAAATAATGAAAAATGTATAGCGACATGTAACAGGATTTGCTAAAAATCTACCCTCTTCATTCACGTTCACCTGAGTGTCATATTTAATTGATTCAATATATATGTATGTACAGGGCGTCCCAGAAGTAACGGACCCTTGCGTTGTTGAGTAAATAGGATACCAAATTGTAAGGCGGCCTATTAAAATTTTGTATCCAAATTAAAAGGATCAGTTACATCTGCGCCTTAGAATTTGGTATCCTATTTACTCAACAATGCAAGAGTCTGTTACTTCTGGAACACCCTGTACATACATGTATATTGAATCAATTAAATATGACACTCAGATGAACGTGAATGAAGAGGGTAGTTTTTTGGCAAATCCTGTTGAGTTCATTATTTATTGTTATTCCCAAACTTTCGAGTAGTTAAATACTACTCACCATCAGAGGGATGAAATTTTGAAATTCAGAACCCATCACCATGAAAGCCGTATCTTCTTTACAAAAAACAGAAAACATTTCTTCTAAATTATTGGGGAATGTGAAGATAAACGTCCGGGAATTGAATACGTCGGTTAACTGAATTTTGATGGCTGAATGAATAGAATGCTTCCAAAAAATAGTCGGAATTTAGTTCTTTTTTTTCAATACTTATGATCTTTGGTTGATCAAACTTAAACTGATGATGGTTTTCATTGCCATGGCTGTTTACCACAGACGCTTGAACATTCTGTGTAATATGTTTAGTAAGTTTATTCCATCTTTTAGAAAGTTATCTTCGCGTTTCGCCAATGTAAACACTATTAGTTTTTACATTACAATTAATACACAATGATATTTTTGCGACTCAATTTTAGATTTTGGTTTGCTTTTGCACTGTACTTTTTTATGCAAAATACACTGGGGAACACTCATTTTGTTGCATTAAGAGAAA
>VOMN01036947.1:0-28757 GCA_014899125.1 Orchestia grillus
TGGGTGAATAGCCCCCGTGATATGCATACGCATTTATTTTCAAAAATGTCCATTTTTTTTTAGTGGAATTTCTTAAGCCACTAGACAGAACGAGACCAAATTTAAAATCTGAAAAAAGGAAATAAATACTTTTTGTGTAGTCATTCTATTCCATTCAACACAACGGGTAACTGTCATTGAAGAAGCACCGTGCCCTGTTGCGCTGTCTCGAAAGCAGAACGTATGACGAGGATCGCAAGCTTCCACTGAAGCGAGACTTGTGGTTGATGGGGTGTCAGGTCAGGACACTACACGGGGTTTAGGAACTCCCCAACGTAATGTGGTATCACATATACATGTGTATTAATTTCGAGAGAATTATCGCTGGTCGAGATTGTAGAGAAATGGATCATGCTCTGTCTCGTTTGCTGAGAGTATTGGAAAACTGTCCTGGAGTCGTCACTTTAGGTTCTTTCTTGTCGTAATGTAGCTTCGAGGAAGGTACGTTACCTGAATTTCAAAATATTCAAACGCATCGATAATGGCAGCTAATTTTTTTATGCATTGTGAAACTAATATTACCATCGAAACTCCATTTAAAAATAAAGCGACGCGAACACGATCGTTTTAGCTGGGCAGAACTCATCTCCAACACAAGAAGTCCAGTGAGACATGCTGAAGACATAACATTCGCATTCAATTTGTCCTTTCAGTCACTTAACCGAGACCTCCAAATCACTCCGCCGGTTGAAAAACGATGATTTCCAAAATGAATTCTTTCCCCCGTGGAAATAAATTCCGGAAAATTCAACGGGACAAAAATTAATTCGCAATAATCGGCTAGGAATGGAAATACTTGACAGAAATCGGATTAATTTTTGTCGAGAATGTAAGAGGCAGACAGACTGGCGGCAGCCGAGAGCTCCATGAGAAAGGCCGGAGGGTATCAACAAGCCGGGAGGAAGCAATCTTCAAGAAAAGAGATTTATCGTGGACATGCCTCCCTCGCTCGCAACTTTACGACGATCCTATCTTCTCTGGGGCTTCCACAGACGGACCTAAAATTGATTTCATACCTTCCTTATATTTGGCCTCTAGCTCTCGTTATGAGCGGTGACCCAACCAGCTACATATTTTCGAGGAAACATGACCCGCGGTTTACGGTTCTCGTCATGAATATTTCAAGAATGATGAGAAACAGGAGATTTGGATGCCAAATTTTATACTCGGCTCATATTAATTCTCGAAAAACCGCAGAAAACCTACAAACGCGATCTCAAAATCCGAATGATGCTCCTCGTCAGATAGAACTCAAGTACAAGGTTTAAAATTCAGAAATAAAAAACAAACCACCAGAAAATTCCGTAACAGGGATCTGTATGCAATGCTTTATTATAGTTTCAGTTAATGAACGTCTTCAAAATTTCAGTAGCATGCATAAAAAAATCATTAGCTCAACCCACCCATAGGAAACTGCAGAGTTCATGACTTTCAGAACGTTGTGAGCCACACAAGTAGGAAAATTATCGGAGCTAACAAACGTATAGTTTAAAGGGTGTTCACTTCACTAGTATTTTCCCTTTAATACTATGCTTGCACTATACACGACGATATTGAAAATAATGAAAAATTTACACTTGACTATAGGTCTCAATACTAAGCCACATGACAACAAAATGACAAAATAATGGCAAAAGTAATTAAAAATCTATACTTGACTATAGGTCTCAATACCAAGTCACATGACAACAAAATGCTATTGAGCTTCATTGGGATCTCAGTGGACTAGCCTCCTACGGCTACTCAGTAGATTATATGATATAACACCCGCATCACTGGCGCCTTCGATTCGTAGAAGTGAACTGTCACTCGCTCCATTAAATTCTACAAGGATATTGAGAACAAGCCCCCCCCTCCTCTCCAGGTTGTTTACTGTGAACAATCTCTTCCATTAGCCATTAGTGTTGAATTAAAAGACTAAGTACTATTCGAATACAAGTTTTGTTCCTGATGCAAATAGGAAAATAGAATAAAATTTGATAGTGAAGTATTGCGGCTCGCAGTCATCAAAGCATTGCCAAAAATAAGTATTATTTTACAAAAATTTATGTAGCTCGTTAGTCTTATGATTTTTTTGTGGTGTTAAGTCTTAATACTCTTTACAGTATTGCCGTATGCGATGAAATTTAAGTTCTGGACCATTTTTTACACATTCGAATATATGAAATTCAATATTCCCTTAAACTTTTACACTTGATCAATTTTGAGTTAATGAGGATTGACAGTCTTAGGAAACATAAAATATGATACAAAGCTCATACGAACAAAGCTGACAGCTGATAGGCTTCGTGCAATCTGAAAGTAACCCAAAAACAGTTCTACAATCTGCAATCTCATTCAATCCAAAAACGGTTTATCCGATCTACTCCGATAAGAGTCATTCGATCCTACCCGGAACAGCCACTCCTTCGCGATCTACCCAGCAGTTTCATAATTTCATCAGACAACCTTTAATCCGATCCGACCAGAAAACTGTTCATCCGATCCTGCTCGACAATTGCGCATCGGATCCAACTGGACAAGCGCGCATCCGATCCTATGCGAGAGCCATTTATCTGATCAGTGCGAGAAACTGTTGATCTGATCGGACAGCACCAATACCTAAGGAAGGCTCTGAAGCGCCATCGCCAATCCAGGGCTGTCAAAGGAGTTCCAGAGCCGGACTGGAGTGGGCCTGGACACATGCATGGACTGCAAGGTAACTTTAGAAACAAGTTCTTCGATAGCAAATCGAGGCGAGCAACGATCGGGAGACCGCCCGCCCGTCTCAGTTTGTGACAGTGATTGATTGAAGTTCTCTTACATTCGCAAACGCTTGCTCCGTGCCTCAGATGCGACAACGTAAACATCTTCAAGACGCTTCGGTTTGCCCAAAGAATTGAAACATTTCCACTCAAACAAAATAAAGCTGCTATCGAAAGATGAGGTGCCAGAGAAGATGACAAGTTTGAAGCTCCGATTTCTCTCAAAAAACGTCCGAAAAGAATTCCCGGTGAAGTGTGTTACGGCGTGTGAGAAGACGTCCATTCAGAAAAAATTAGTTACGCATGTACAAAAGCCTATTTTTAGAAGTATCCGCAGTTCATTTTAATGATTTTTTTCTGCACGATTGAATGTTAGTAAGAAAGGTAAATGCAGGTAGGTATTTTTGGGTCGTACAAACTTGTTTCAATATTTGTTTGCTTTAGAATTTGTCTGAGGTCAGTGGAAATGGTTCACTGTCGCAAGGTGTGGCATATCTAGAGTTCGGAAGACTTGAATAACACATATACTGTAGACTGAACAAAACATAGGAAAGACTCTCACAACGAGGCTCCTCAGGCACCTCTGAGGTTGACCTTCCTGCCGTCCCAAGGATTGAAAATAACCCGCCGACCATAAAAAAGGATGTCTACAAAATGTCCAGGCTTCACAAGCGCTAACTAATGCACCAACATATCCATATTCAATAGTCCTCCCGAGGGAAGTTTAAGCATTTCATGCGCATCACGTCGCCGAGACGCCTCGAAAAGCTGGCAATCTGTTCCTACGAACCTCTCATGAGATCTGAATTGTTAAAGAAGGAAGTTGGAAAAACCTTGTGAAAAATTGGATAAGGAAAAGTAGACTCCCATAGCATGAAGAACTCAAGGATGGAGATACAAAATACAGACAAATATCGAGCATAGGAATTTGCCTCATTTGAAAAGAAAAACAGATTAGCAATGAGCGAGACCGTCAGTCATGCATGATGACCGCTCGAATTTCATCCACACAAAAGCTCAAAGACACAAGAGCATTTTTTGAAAATGGGGCTCGTTTTTCGGGTACCAAAAGGGTAAAAATTGAAACATTTCGGCACTAAAAACCCGTCGAAGCCTTTCCCTTCATAGCAAAAGAAAATCCGATATTTTTGCCCATAACCAGAGGCATGAAAGCCCACCAATTAAAAGCTCTCAATGTTTTCGATTTGCGAGCAGAATATAGAGTCGAGGCAACATTTTATTTCGAGAGAAGCTTTCGGGCAATTCGTCGAATGCAGCTTGTTAACAAGCGCTCGACTCGCTCAACTTTATGGTTTAGTTGAGCTGTGACATCGTCCCAGTATTTCAATTATGAACAGCACGAAATCAATAATCAAGGATAATAAATACATTACAAGAATACTGCCGCGTCGCCATATTTCAGGCAGCTGGGGGAATACGAGTAGATACAATTTTTCTCATTTCTTCACTCTTTATTCTCGGTAGTTTAGAGAGAAGCAGAACGCTTTCCCTTGACAAAGTCAAAACTTGAGGGCAAGTCAGGACTTCTCACGAAAATTGCGCGCATGCAGAGATGACAAAAATGCCACCGGTGGAATATATAATACTAACACACTAAAACACCATAACTTAGAATAAATATCCATCACACCTTACATTAGGTAAGAAATATACGCCACTGAAAAATTCGAACAAGCATCAAACATACAGCAAGATTCACAGCATGCATACCCAGCAGTGAAGACATGAACATCCACACAGGCATCAGGACCACGATGCATCATGCATCATGTCCGCCAGACATGACCAAGAGCTCAAAACACGTTCTTGTGCTAGCGTAGGAGAAAACAAGCAGTCAATCAAGATGATGCTCTCAGACAATGAAATGATAAACAGAACAACGAGCAGCTTAGCGCGCATACAGAAAATCAAGTTAAATTGTTTGAAAGTGAATAGCAGTCCAAACGGATTGCATAGAAGCACAATTGAATGCCGTACTGATGATAAAATTAAAATTGAGCTATTAGGTCGACAAGAAAACCTTAAAGAAAAGCAAGGAACTAGCGAGCGAGCGAGTGGCAGACAAGACACAAGCAGGAGGTCGGACAGGCAGTAGGGGTCGCATGTAACAACAAAAAGAACTCCAAATTTCATCAGGGCGCTCTAGCCAGGAGGCACGGGAGGCTTTTGCAAACACAGGAGGCTGTGCCAGTCTCACAAGAACGTAATCTTTAAACACAAACAAACTAGAAGCGCTATGACAAACAAGGGGTGATGCTACGCGATCCTTCACAGTCCGTGTAACTGACTCCGTGTCTGGTGGCTCCTCCTCGTCTTCTTCACAGCAGTTCTCCTCATCGTCAAGTCTCAAGCTTGTTGCGCATCATTTAAAAGCATGCAAAAACATACACGAAGTCACCCTCTCCACCTGCCATAACAGTTCTATCAAGTGGCTGAGAAACGAATTCGAGGATTTACCAGAGCACATCGTCAGGCGCGCAGGCAAAGAGCTTTTATGAAAATAAATAACAAAGCCTTTTTAGGACGAGGGTTTGCGTTCTGGAGAAGACGACGAGTTCGTTGAGAAAGAATAAATCTGTACAAATGATCTTGAGGCATACGACTGAAATCACCGCTTGAAAAGTAGCTATATTAGTGTATAGAGTAGGCGTAGGCTTCATTGTATGAATGTAGAAATAAAGAAATAAAGAAGTAGGTTTCCAAAACTCATACTAGTATCAGAGAGTGCTCAAGAAATTTGTAAACTCTCAAGTTTCTTCACGACATTACGCTATTGTTTCAATAAATTACGAACAAATTATACATGTATAGCTTGGATAATTTCATATTCGAAGTAAGTAAAGTCAAAATCCCAACATTCCTAGAAATGAATTAATCTTTAGAAGTAATGCAATGTTCCAATAAGACACATTTTATTAGTAGTCTGTAAAAGTATGTGAAAACATAAATAATTTGTGAGCATCATGCTCACTCTACCGACATGCATTAATTAGTAGAAGCCTCCGATCCCGTGACGAGAATTTTAATTTTTTATACAAATTTTCAGAGCATGCTTCCCGTGATACTTTGATATGAATCTAATACGGCTATGCCTAAAAACAATAAGTTTCTCACCAAATTCAAGACTGACAATGCGTTCGTGAATAAAAAATTACATCAGTACCTCGATGGCTTTGTAGCACTTCATCATTTTTCACCGCTGCAAAATGAGTAATGGTTGCTCAAGAATTCCGAGTAGACTGCACATTGTAGAGTTTGACAGTCTCTAATATAGGCAAAAACATTCATCACGCCAAACGCTACATGACAACTTGTCGAGCTAACGAATGACATGCGCGACCGAAGCAAGCGTTCACTCATAGACAGCGCGACGCCACGTTTCTGTGCATTCATAACTTCAAAATCGTGAATTGTTCAGCCGTGATTGATGAGGAGGTAAGCGTTAATCTGGACACCTGAAGGGCCGCTGCCGAACTCTGAATTTTTGAGCAGCTAGGCACTAAGGTTATCGAATTTGTGAAAACGATGGGGTTTCCTAAACAAATTAACAAAAAATAATCAGTATAAAAGTTCATTTCTTTTCTGTTGCGTACAGCTGGGAGCAATAAGTAAATATTTTACTCTTACGAGGAGGAGTTACGAGTGCAAGCGAACTAGTTTACTCCTATATCAATACGTTCCATTCAAAACAACTGGTCAGGCCATCGCACCCGACATCATTTCACGCTAACCTTGTTCGACATTTTTCGGGAAAATGAATGAAAGAAAATATTCGTAAGCTACAGTGGGGTGACAGATGCAATAGCACACATGAGATTTAATTTGTTATAAACAACCAGCTAGTCTACGAGTCCATTCGTAAAACTCACTCAGTATGCACACTTTATAATGTAGAGCGATAATATTAAATGAAATGTCTCCTTTTACAAGTGTATAGTCTCACAGACACACATAACATACATGGCGCAGGATAAAAGCATTCAACTAAAACAGTTTCCAATGTTTAAAATTTAACAAAACCTTTGTGGTCAATTATTGCTCGAAGACGATTTCCACATGATGAAATTAGCGTTAGTAAGCGTCGTATACGAGTCCATTCTTCAGGGCACATTTTCTTCAATTCCAACTTCTCTGATGAATATTCTTCTTCAGTGTTCCCTAAAGCTGTTCAATAGGATTGAGATCTGGGGATTAGCTTGCCCACAGGAGAACTTTGATTCCATTCTTCATCAACCATATATTAATATGATAATTTTGCGTTGTGTTTAGGGTCGTTGTCTTGTTGGGACGTCCATTATTATTTTTGGAATAAACGCTTCGCACTTGGAGTGAGGTACTAAGCCAATATATATCGGTAAATGGCCCCATCCCTATTCCCATCACGTATATGAAGTGCACCAGTGACATGTGCTATGAAACAATCCTAAACCATTATTCTGCCACCTCCGGGCTTCACAGTTGGTATGATATTATGCTTCTCATCGGTTGTTCCTCGTGTCCTCCACACACGAGAAGTAGAGTTACGACCACCAAACAGTTCAACCTCGGTTTCATCAGACCAAATAACAGGTTCCCAACAAGCATGTCTTCTCTCCAAGTGTTTTTTTTTGCGAAGCTTTGACGACTTGCTAAATGGTTTTTGTGCAGCAGGGCAGATTTACAGGATGTGAACCATTTGATCGGATTGATGTAAAGTTCTCTATTGCTGGTTTTCTCACTCCCTTCTGTCTTGGAAACTTCCAGATCAGTTTTCAAATTGTGCGAATTATCATGGGCATATTTCTTATCTTCCTCATGAAAATCGACGAGACACCGAAGATTAATTTGTCATGGATGACCTGACCTTGATAAGTTAGCAGTTGAACTATATTCCTGAAACTTACGAATAATTGAACCAACTGTAAAGTGTGGTATATTAGTGTGCGTAGAAACGCTGAACTATATTCTCTGAAGATGGAGCTGGGCTATTCGCTTCCGTAGATATTCTAAGATTTCTTTTACTTTCGGCGTAACGTCCTATAGGTGACTATGCTATGGCGGCTCATCAGTGCCCACAGTCTAATTCCAAACCGAACCAAGTTGATTTTCCTTCTTGAATTATTTTCGAATGTTCCAGAAGAAATTCAGTTACGATATGACAGGAAAAATACTATATTTATAATGTGAAAATTGAATACTTTTATCAAATGCCATGCATGATTTTAGCGTAGATGATGCGTTTACTTGCAAAATGTCAGACTTTGTTTCATAATTTCACTTTGTTAACTAGAATGTTGTGTTCTGTTTAAATCTTAAAAATGTAGGTTCGCTAGACATTTATTTAGTGGTAGTACCTAAGGATAACAGCGCTTTAGTAACTCGGTCTGTCTCTCAATGGAAGAGAAGGGACCATTCAGTATGGACTTTGGAAAACGGGGAATTTATAAAAAAGGTGTATTCCTACACAGGATCCCTCGCGCATCAAACCAGTAAATTATGAAGGAAGTGAAAGAAAAGATAATGCATAACCAGGGAAGGAGGCATGAAAACGGAAAGAAACAAGGAGAAGGGGATAGACGTCCCGAAGGCCTATACCTAGTAGAGATAACTTAACAGTACCCTCATGGGGACGCCACTCCCCATAGCATAGGATAGACAAACCAGACTACCCTAACCCTATTGCAAATAGCTTATCCCATGCCCACTGAGGAGAGACGTTTAAGGAAAAAATTAATTTAAAATGAGCCACTTATCGTATTCCCCACTCCGTGAAGGAATTATTTACTAACTAATCTAGGATTTGGGTGAATTAAATAAAACGCGAGTTGCTTAGATAGTTGAACGTACAGTCGATGGATTGTTGGCGCTCGTTCTCAGAGAGTGAGTTCGTTTTCAGGCTCACAGTTGAAGGAATGAACGACGTGAGCAGCAAGCACGTCGTGCACCGTAAATGGGAGGTTTTTGCATGAACTGACACTACAAAAATTCACAATTAGTGAGAGTGTCAAATATAAAAAAAGTAATGAAATATTGTCCACAACGGCAATGACAGTGTAGTGCACGCGAGAAGGCAGCTCAGTAAGCAAAGCAGCGGCAGAGAAAACGTTTTCTCATTACAAATGAAGCGAAAAACGTAAGAAGAAAAACACAAGTGGCTCCATTAGTTCATTTTTTCGAGATTTGTATCACCATACAATTATCTTTAGCTGGCAAAAGGCATCTAAATGACCGAGGCTCAAAACAACGCCTCCTGCAGAAAAAAGAACGAAATAAGGATCATTTCCTCACTTAATGGAAGTGAATCAACAGAAGTGCACCATCAGGGAGACGGTGAGTAATTAAAAGGAGGCTATTGAATTGCGCACCTAAATGGCGCCTCAGAGAACTGCAGCAGAAGGTCACGGCTGCGGCGCCGCGAAACTTTACTCAAAGGGGCATGAACTTTCAGCAAAACTCACAAAATGACAAAATAATGTCAGATTAAAACTATGTCTTCGTTGCGTACAAGTAGCAATATTTTCCAAACACGTACCAGTTGAGATATAAAACCGTTTTCATTTCTTGTTCATATAAAGTATTTTCAATTAGCTATTGAATTCGTTTCACATTTAAACGATAATCGAGAAAAGCTAGCGCAAGAGAAGCAGGTGAGGACTGCAGCACGCAGACACCGCCAGCAGCGCCTACTCAAAAAACCTCTTCGCTTATTTTTCAGTTCAATGGGCCAGCCAAATATGGGTGTATCCGGATGATGACACGAATTTTGGATGGCATTTTAGTTTAAACATTTTAACGAAAAAACTAGGAATAGAGAAGCGCGGGATTGTTACTCAGGTTCATTTGCAAGTAAAAATAAATTGAATCAATAAAAAATCAGGGAACTATGGATCACAGGCTTACATTTTGCTGCCACTCGGCAAAGTAAACACAGTTTCGATATAATAAATTCGCACGAAAACGAGTAGCGATGCTTCTGAACGTATTCAAATTTTTTAGGAAACTTTTCGGGCGTCACAGTCAAACTTTTACACCGCGGGCGCAGGCACCTCGAACACGAGCGTAAAATTGGAGTTTCTTGCATGAACTTACACGTCATCAGCTCACAATTATCGAGTGTGTAAAATATGAAAACTGAATGGGAGCATGTTTCCAACGACCATCACACGAATTTAAAACAACGCAAAAATATTAATTTAGGTTTATGAGAATTGATGACAGGGTCAAGACGAGTTCGAAAGTCGCGGTCCCATCGTCGCGAGGCCGAATGCCGACCAACGGTGGCACATGAACAAATTTAATTCGACACAACACATTAGAGTTCATAGAGTTGACTGAGCTAATGAGCCTTTAAAAATACACAAACATATTTTATTATTCAGCACAATACAGTGTCCAAACCTGTCCCTTGAAGCAATGGCAGGCGGCTTATTGAAATACGACGTACCCCAAAATAGGCGGACAGAGATCAACAGGAGCATAGTCTTAAAAATACGAAATGCGCGAGTAGCGGTAGACGAGAGGTAACCAAAGTCAAGATTTATCTCTAACACGTTTGTTTTGGTCTGAAAAAACGGACATTTTATCTGTAATTCGTCGAACAGCATCCATCAACGAGTACCGAGTAGTTCAGAAGAGGCGGCGAGTTTCACAGATCTGAATGAGGTCAGGTCGCCACCTCGGCTCGCGAGCACCAAAAATACCTCAAAAGCCGCTGAATTAATTTTTAGTTGAATTCGTATTCAGTTCAGATCGTCACTACTTGTCTACATAATAAGCAAATACGAGTGTAAAAATTTCTGGCTTTTCGGTACAAATTCGATAGTAATTCAATTCCTGATTTTTCAGACTGGCTGATGATAGTTACTAATACGACGCGTCATTTAGAATAATGTTTATAGTTGATTCAAATGCGTGATAGCAGCGAGAATGGACGAATGGAAACCATCTGAAAATTGGCAGAAAATAACCTGTATCATGATGATCCGCGTCGGTTATAAAAAAGTGGAACTATGGAGGTTTCTCAGTGCTCTTTGAACACTGTAAAAATAATCGGGCGTAAACTGGAGGGTTGCCAGGGAAACTAACTGGCTGTGGCTTATAGGAAGGAACATAAAAGACGTTCTGATCGAATCCAAATAGCAAAATTACCGAGAATCTGGAGAAAAGTTTTGAAGGGAAAATTTAACTCTTTTCTGCACAGTTTTTTGTTGTTACAAAAAAATATGTGTCACAGAAACATACATTTTGAAGTTGTCACAGGAAAATATTAGTGCTGGTAAAATTTCTTTCCAATAAGTTTACTTTTCGACGTTGTCAAGAGCAAAATTATCAACATCAGCTCTAAATTGAATAGAAAATATCTCCAAGAAAGGACGTTAGCTAAAAACTTTCTTCGTCACAAAATTTACAGAGAATGATGATCCACTTTTCAACTTTATTTCCATTGGATATAACAACGTTATATGTGCATGTAACATGTTTGATAAAAATAATCCCCACGACCCTAAAACATAATGAAACACAATGGCATTATATGTACTTTTTAAAAATAAAAACACTTTTTTGTTTCTTTACTTCATTTGCATTTTATTAATCCGACAAATGTGTCAGATCAATTTGCTTGGCCCTGTACAACTGGGCAGTCAGTGGCCACGGGGTGCGAGGAGTGAGGTTATCTAATCCAGCTGCCGGCACAGGTGTGCACAGGCACTTGAACGCAGTCACACTGACACCTAATTTCGATTTCAACCTATCAGCTATTTAATTAAGAACTGCATCCTCACGATTAATTACCATCAGAAAATGAGCAAATTCTACGCAAAACACTCGTTAGCGTAGAATTTGCAATTGATAAAACGAAAATGTTAATATTCCTTCATCGAAAAGACGTGAATTTTTCAGCATAGAATTTCCTAATAGCGTAACATTTATTGTAAGCTGAATTACTAACGTTGGGACGCGTCTTAAGACCAAATAAGAGGTGCAAATCAACTAACATTTGGGAACTAGAGGAAAAAAACATTCATCTCACTCCGGGAAAATGTTAAGAGGGCAAACCTGGAAGCACAACTCCAAGCTCGACTCTTACAGAAAACCACAAACAGTTTTACAAAGGTAAAGAATGGCAAAGAGTGGAAGTCAATGGAATAACTGAAAAATGTCTATATGTTCCATGAAACTTACAGAAAGGCGAGAAGAATACGAGTAAACCGATCTTGACAACTAGGTAAAGATTGAATAAAACGGTGAACACAGCAGGGAGAGATCAAATGCGTTGGCGTTGAATTGAGCTAGCTCACCCTCGTACGCGTTCAATTAATGAAATGAAAAGCTGGATCAAAGTGCGCTGCTTTGATGCAAGCTCTCTGGAAGTTTGAAACTCGCAGAATTTTTTTGTAACATAATCCAGAAAAAAAAAGTAACCTCGTCCCAGAATTGAAAATGAAGAAATACTGCCAATTCCTTAAATCACGCTCAGCTCTGGTAGTGCCGGTATAGAGTACAGTACTAGTTCTATAAACAGAAAAATAAGCTTTAAACCCACTAACACTGTGGTTGTAGGGCCATTCATTTCAAATTGTGATTTACGCCAACATACCAAGTACTCCGACCTGCTCGCTATCTGGCTGACTGAAGGAGGAATCGCATTAATCACACAACGCAACAATTGACTCGCATAGAGAAACACGGGCCGAAACGTGAGCTGGACACTTACCCTGAGGCTGGACAGGACGTACAGGAACTTCTTACGGGGCCCGAACTCCATGTCTTTGAGGATGGCTTGTCCTGGGTCTACGGGGGTCCTGGCGTACACGGTGGCCCGCTCGGTGCCCTCCAGCAGCACCTGCAACACCGGCGCTGTGAGGCCACTCCACACCACAAGGCATGACGAATGCAGGGCATAGTGAATGCTTAACTTATTGAATTAGTATTATTATACGTTACTTTAATGCTCCCAAGCCACGCCAGAGGCGATCTCAAGACAGCGAAAAGAAGGGACCATTTAGTATGGACTTCAGATAACGTGGAATCTATGCACAGGTGTGATCCAACACAAGATTACCAGTGCATAGAAACAGCAAGTTAAGAAATATTAGGAAGAAAGACAAATAAGAAATAGCGAAGAAGGTGTGGAAATTAAAAGAAGCTAAAGGGGCAAGAAAAACAGAAGTCCTGAAGGCCTATATAATAACTAATTGAAGGCAAACCATATCAATAAAAAAAGAAAAATACAGCGCACAAGTGAATGTTAAACTTGTAGAAAACAAACTCCATTAAAAAGGAGTAACGAATGCAGTGCATTTGATTTGTTCATTGCAAACAAACTTCATCGTGAAGGAAGGACAATAGCTGTGCACTTGCAGTACACGGTAACAGGTGAACTTTCTGAAGGCAAATTCCCCACAAATGTAGTGCAGTACAGTTCAGGTAATTTTTTACTCGTACTACCTGTAAGCAAGCTCCACACAAAAGGATTGACAAATAAGAAACACGGAAGCTAAAGCACTTCCAAGCTGAATCAGAATCTGCGTGGGTGAGCGTTTATTGCAAGGTGTAGTTTTAGAGCATGGCTTTCCTCGGAAACTTTCAATACTATACACGTTAGTTATGGAAGAATTAACTTCAAGTAAAGCATGGAGTCAAATGGACAAAAGTTATCGTAGAACTAAATGGTAGTATAACTAGCACAACACGCACTCTAACTTTGGTACCCATTTGATGGATACGATTTATTTGAATTGATAATCCTAAATAATTTTAGAAATGAAACAAAATCCAGCTTCATAAAACTCTAACGTTAGTCATATTTTTCTCAAATGCACTTCTTAATACATACTGACATTTAGCATACTTATATTCATACGCCATTACGATAATCAGACGATGCGAATGCGTTCGGCAACGAGAACACTGACGGCACATTCACATACAGTCACGCCTGACGTTACGAGCGTTTTGCTTCATGAAGGCTCTATTTCCACCGAATAACGAGTTTCTAACCTATTCCTGAAGCTTACATGTTTATTAACTATTGTCGTATCGGGTGAAACAATAACCCTTGAAATCAGATCTGCATGCTTACCAAATGGTTACGCAATAGCAAAATGGTCGGAAAATTATGGTACTTTCACCTATGCTGACGCATTTGTGACTTTTCATAAATAAAAAGTGGGATGAGTCGCATAAGAGAGGAAAGCCACTTCTGGGCGTTAAGAAGACAAATTCGCAACAGCATAAATAGAGGAAGTAAGCCTCTTTTCAATCCAACGGTGGTTCTTTGAAGTTCATTCACACAACCTTTTCTGCTCGAGAAAAAATTTCAAAGAGTATTCAGATTCAGAGCAGCAGACCATTTAGAGTTTTGTTTCGAATAAATAGAAGCGTTTTGTAGGGCAAGAGAAGTATCTCAGTGCGACGAGGAGTGGGAGAAGGTGTTGATGACGCAGGTCTCACACCTCTGCTCTTTGAAAGGTGAATTTAAGGGGAGACTATCTCACTTCAAACAGACATACGAGGAGCGGCAACAAAGACCTCTTGCATAGAGCAAATGGAGCGCCCGCGTTGCCGCGCCAGCTACGGAGGAGTCGCACTGGGCGCACAAAAGCGCCCTACTAACTGCTTCCTACGCACACCAAATTATGCGTGAAAAGAAAATCGGTTGCACGCTAAGAACGCTCCAGGAATACTTCACGGTGCTGCTACGCGATTCCCTCTTAAGAGTTCTGCAAGGACCTAACTCGAGGGGACTTTACCTTTCAACTTCAAAAGCATTACTCTTTGAATGCCCACATTAGCGGAAATAGGGCGTCTTAATGATACATAAAATATTTGTAGTTGCTATTAAAGCAATTCGAAGTTGAAAGTTTTAGTTTCAAGTACACCGCGTAGTGAATAACAATTCTCACGTAAATTTAACGAAACTGTTTCATTTATGTGCAGTGGCTTTTAAAGTTCATATTCAAAATTAAAAATTTCCCTTAAGAATGAAAGAATGATGTAAGGTGAAAACGTAGCACACACATCCTTTTAACCTTCAAGAACAACAAACGAAGATGGTAGTCCCCATGGAAGATTCAAGTAATTTTGAAAGCTTGCCTCTGGCATTTACTGATCACACCGGGAGTGAAATATATGGGTTTTAGGTTCTGAGAGTCGCCAAAAGTGCAAAAATTGACGAATCATAAATAATTGTAGGAGCAAGAAATTAGCTAGCAAGGAAAAATTAGATTAGGTCAGATTGCTAGTTTAAAGTTCCCTGCTCACCTGAAATGTGATTTCAAAGAGTGCGAAAAGTAGGATTGTTTACGATGGACTTAAGAAAGTAAACGTCGTTCATAAACTAAAGTGTTATCTGCAATGCTTAAATGGTGGAAAAATTTACTTGAATTCAATTTCATCTGAACAAATAAAGTCTCCCAGTCCTCGTATCCAAGCGTTGGGCTATCGAGTTTAGAGTATTTCAACCTACGGTGATGCTATTCCATCAATAGGAACTACGAAAAAATTGCACCAAACGCTAGTGCAATTTATAGGACTGTTTCTTGTGACTTACAATTAGCATACCTAATTAAGAAAAACTCAAACAATGCCACGTTTTTTTCAACTTGGGAACTATTTTACCTTCATCGACGTAAGTTCAGTGTTCGGAAAGACGTTTTTTATTTCCTGGCATCGAAAATGATCTCATTGTTCAAAGCTCTTTTTTAAATTACTATTATTAGCTAGTTTAAAGCTCACTAGTCACACCAAAGACGATCTCAAGAGAGCCAAAAGAAGGGACCATTTAGCATAGATTTTAGAAAACATGGAATCTATTCACAGATGTAATCCCACAAAGGATTCCCTGCACATACAAACGGAAAATTACGAAGGAAGAGGAAGAAAAGATAAAGATTAACACGTTGACTCCGATTCTCCACACTGGTAAAATTACATGCCGACAAATATCTCTACTGTGAATTTAAAAATGAAGGACTTTGGTTTCACAAATTTAGTTACTCTTTTAATTTTCTTTCTAATCAGAACTAGCTTATGCGATTGATGAACACAAATTTGAAGAAAACTCGAAAATTTGTATTTATACATGATAGTGCTTTGGTTACATTAGGTTAGGTTAGATGATCGCGTGTACCATATATGACCCACTTCGGAGTCAACGTGTTAATAAGCGAAGAAGGCATAAAAAGAATCGAAGTGGGCACGAAAATAGAAATCCCGAAGGCCTAGCTAAAACTGAGGTAACATAATAGTGTCCCCCTAGGGTTGCCAGTCTCCATAGAATAGGATAGACGAACCTAACCAACCTTACTTTATTGCTTCTGGCTTATCCTATGCACAGACAAATCATTGCTCATTCGTAACAGAGTTTACGAGTGTGCGAGGCAGAGTCAAGAAGATAAGAGTTTGTGAAGAAAAAGTCTAGGCGGAGATAAAAAATTACCCTAGGTATGTAAGAAAAGTTTCTCTTTCGTCTTGTTCATTGCTCGGTTAACACCATGATTTTCCCATTTTTGCTAATAAACCAGATCAGAAATAAAATGTCAGTGCTAGAATTTTGCTTTTGTGGTCATGTCAACGAACTCCCGAATTTGCATTTCTCCAATGTAACACCAGTAATAAACATGGGTAATACAAGAATAAAACGTAACCAAAGTTGAATACGAACAACGGGAATTTTCAATTGTTATGCTGTAAGAAAATTTAGGAAACAACATTTAATTACCAGGAACAAAAGCACGTTATGCGGAGTTACAAAAGCCCGAGTCAAACATGGCCTTATAGACGCGCAGTATTACAAGCCAGCAGATCAGCAAGCGAGCCATGAACGGGTCGGGTAATTTTGTGACNTTTTTTCTCTGAAACAATGACGAACATGACATCTTATAAAAGACAGAACTGGTTGAACTTTCAGTGTTTTGTGTCGAAGAAAAATTTTCGCCTAAAAATACTTCAGAGCAACGATCAGTGAAAAATATATTCTTCAAGAGCCTGACCTCACAAATTAGATGCTTAAAAGCAGGCATTCCAGGGCACATTTGCGAACCGTGAAAAGTTGAGCGATACACTCAAAAAAATAAGAGCGTTCACACAAAGGGCCTCGGCTCACTGTCGCTTTTCTCTCAATTTCATGCAAAATTCAAACGAAAACTTCGTTCTTCAGCTCACCTTGTTGATGAAGCCCTCACTGGTGCCCATAAAAGCGACAGAATGTGTGCTGGCGGCGGTGCCGACGATAGAAGTCACGAGGGTGTCGTTCAAGACCAGCGCCGATTTTGACATCAATGGAGCCGAGCCAGAAATTTTGAGTCCCTCGTTGCAAAAGTCTTGAATGTTCCCGGTCGACCATCTTGTGGGGCATTTACCGTTCAGAATGGTACCAGAAATGTGTTCCATGCTGCGATACTGCCTGGTTCCATTGAAACACATATGTATGTTTTCATTGAAGCGAGCATCAATATCTCTAACTGAATATAAGCACAATGCAGTCGACTTTTGAGGGCTGTCCGAGTGACCCTGCGCTCTGGCAAATACAGCAGCCATCACTTGATCGCCTTTTGAAATCCCTAAGTTTAAAGCAAGGTCCTCCCCAGCGTCAAAAATAGTGGCGTCTTGAACTAAATTGTGACCAGAGCCCGGTCCATGGCACTCCAAAGAGATCTCCGTGTACGAGTCATAATTATCGTCAGAGATGCATATCCTCGAAATTCTACTGATGTATCCAGCCTCTTCTTGACCGGGAAGATGAGATTTCTTTTGCACCGTCAAAAAATACACATAACTTGAAGCATTAAATCCATAAACATACTTGACAAGAAAGTTATCGCGATACTTCACATCAATCCTTAACAACGACTGTTCGGAGAACGTAAACTTAGAAAAATCGAGGTCGACTAGATTCCTAGTGGCAAGTGCAGGTACGTCATGTCTGTAATCGCCGATCGACGTAAAAGTCGTTCCTATGTAGAGAGCTTCGGATTCTCCAAATGTGCTGTGGCGCTCGGGCCCGATGAATGCGAACGTGGACGAATGAGGATCGTTGGCAGCGACGGCTCGAGGGATGTACTCATTATGGACGGACAAATTTCCTCGACGGTAAGTGTCACAAGCGCCCTGC
The DNA here is from genome assembly GCA_014899125.1 of Orchestia grillus. NCBI lineage: Eukaryota > Metazoa > Arthropoda > Malacostraca > Amphipoda > Talitridae > Orchestia > Orchestia grillus. Next base: position 17,899 of record VOMN01036947.1, read on the forward strand.
GACACAGAGCCACACACAATCACCGACTCAGTCGAAGGTGCAATAACTAATACTTTGTTGTGGTTATCAGTGAGGGACTTCCTGATCTCAGAATTACAGCCATTAGCATGGCATCCAGGGGAATCTAATCTAGGGCCGGTGATCACTTGGTATATTGGCTTCATGGTGGAGCCGTCCAGCTGATACAGCCTGTTGACAGCCCCCAGGTACACATCAGCACCAGCTTTGTCCACAGCGACGTGATTCAAGACGTGACTCTGGTTGGCTGGTACGAACTGTAGGACGACGTCGTTGCTGATGTTGGAGAGGACCGTCCCAGCCGAGACGTCCCACACTACCGGATCTCCATTGGGGCGAGTCAGAGGCTCCGACAGGACGAACAAGGGCGTCCACAACAAGCAGAAAAAACAGAGGGTAAGCCACAGAAGCGAGGGAGGACCCCCCCGCCCTGAGGGGCTCCCTGGGGCCGCGCCCTCCTGCAGAGGCGTCATGGCGGCCCCTCGTTCTGCTCACCGGCCCGCGCCGTTCGGCCCAGCGGCCACCCGCTCCATCCTGCAACAGTGAAAGGAAACGTTAAACGTGCAGGAAATGAACAGGAGACTATGAGCGATGCAGGATAAGAGAATATTGATAAACGCGATATATATATATAAAAACTCGAATGAATAGAAAATAATTACAGATGAAAGCAGATTTTACCATTCACTGATAAGGGAAGAAGAAAATCCCATTAAATGACAACGATGAAGATAAGAAAAAGTTCGAATAGAAAAAATTAGAAATAAAATATGGAAACTTGGAATGGCAGACGTGACGCACGGTAGGAAAAGTTCATCCAAAGGAGACAACTTTAGTAGCTGAAATGATACATATTGTAGCAACGTATGAAAAAATAAAGTTAAATGATAACTAAAATCCCGATCATTACAATAGCTTACGGTATATTAAAGTGAACAATTACGCTCAAGCATCAGAGTAAATAATGCGCACGGACTGAAAGAATCACCAGTCAGAATTTTGAAAAAAACATGCATGAAAAAGTATGTTTTAACGGCTTTATATTTCAGCGAATGACCGAAATTTAATTTTCCCCAAAAATTATCTCTCATATTATACGAAAAATTGAAAACAGTGTTTGAAAATTGCGTCTAAATTACGGTTACAAAAGAAAAATAATCCACTTAGGTCTGAGAAGTTAATACAGAGATCAATCGACCGTGCGTGGGCTGCAAAACAACAACTCCCAGAAAATTTACTACATATTGAAAATGAAGAGTATCGTTGAAAAAACTTTAGTACGGACGACTAAAAAGTATTCTGGAGAGAGACATACACCAATATTAAAAAAAAGACCAGTGAATCATACACGGTACGATTTCGACCACCAAATATTATAGAGACACACATACTATAAAACAGAAGACAAGTGAACCATACACTGTACGTCTTCGACTGCAAAGTATTGGACAAAGACACACACACACGTATTACAGGACAAATGACATGTGTGCTGACTATGCGAGACAGAGGCAGCAGGAGCACGAAGGCAAGCTAATAGACGTAATGCGCAAGAACAGTTCCATGTCAGATAGCATTGTAGATGACGACTGTTAAGCACACCGCGACGCCGCGCCAGCTGCGATAACAGCTTCTAATCGCGCCTCTTCGCGGGGTCTCCGCATGCAAGCAGATATGGTTGGTCGCTGTCTGGCCGAGGGAGGCGTGAGGCATACGTCAGGCGGCTCTCTGGGCTCTACGGTGCACATTCTAGCCTTTACATAGTGGGTAAATTGTTCTTGTTGTGGAAGGTGTGGTTCAAGAATTCAATTTTCGAAATAAAGAAAAAATTTATGTGTTGTAGGAGTTCTCGAGCAAAGTTCGAACATAAGCGTAGTTCTCGAGTTAAAATGTTATCCGACGCGGTATTCGTCGTGTCCAATGCGTAAAATAGATTCAACAGACCTGATAGTATGTATCGGTAAACGCAGAGGTTGTACAGCGCAGCGTTTTTTTCAAGTACACATACAGCGAAATGAACACTGATGCTATGAGAGGAGTGAATTATTTCCCACAGTCTCATAATTCAGCATAAATCACACTATAATGAAATGAAACGATTTTATTCAGTTGAACAAACTTCCAAGTTTTTGACATCGTATGTTGTAAGAACATGACGCTGAAAGCAATGTCGAAGAAAAATGACAATGAACCCTGGTGAATAATTAGTTAAAATATAATGAATTACGTGTGTCAAAAAGCACTGCTTTACATATTTTACAAAAACATCAGAAGCAAAGGCTATACAAATACAATGAACAAGCTAGATAGTATTAGGAATACACATTGACATGAGCCTTGTCCGAGTTTTTTAGCTATAAATAAGCACAATGTGACCAGCACTCCGTAAGAGCTCACAAGCCATCGAGTGACAGAATATTGAGCGAAATTTGAGCGCTGTAGACCCAAGCCATCGAAAGCTAAATGAGCGAAATTTCGTCCGTCGATGTAGTATGAGGATCAAAACACGCGTTATGAAACAACGCGATGCAGTCCCGTAGACTACAATCGGTAGCGCCCGTGGTCGATAATGCTGTATTCACGTAGGAACAAAAAATCGAAAAAAACTCATTGCAAAAATTGGGCAATTATAAAGCACAAAAAGTTTATAAGTAGCTAATAACAAGCAAATATAAGAAATGAGAATTCTTATACCTCGAACATTTGGAAACCATTTGAATTAGATAATAATTGATAAGCAGAGAGGGAGAGACGTAGACTGAGGTTCAGAGAGCACTTTACCGATCAAATGTAAAACAGCGGTGATATTTATTGTCGTTAGTGATATCAGTAACAATGGGCATGCGATATTCAAACATGGAATAAATTGGATACCATCAGTTCCATTGCGAATTCAAGAAAATTAAACTAGATCATTTCATTAGGTGAGTAAAGAGTGCCAAACTTGCCTCGTTAAAATAAACTGGAATACATTTACTACTGCCAAACGATTCCGACGAATCCAGGGCTATGAAATCTTATGCGGCCTTTAAATCTCTCGTCTTGCGTGCAAAAGTTGAGAGCCTGGAAGCACTGCAGGCCACGGTCTGGGGAACATTAATTACACTGTCCGATGCTCCGAATGGTAAAATGGCTCTCATCTTTGATGCCAGAGCTTCAGGCAAATTGGACCCTCACAAATTGGATCTGAGTAAACTTAACTTTCGCTCAGGCGCGGTCACCAACCTAAATCTACGAATTCGAGGCTTGAAGGTATTGAGATGACAGAGACGGAGTGAAGCCATACCGAATCAGGTAGCACTACAAAAAAGGAGACAATTTATCTTATACAAGATATATTTAGCATGTATGTATATCTACTGTTTTGTAACGTGGCATGATTTGATAATCCTTCCCTTTACATATCGTTTGTTAATTTCAGATTTTATAATCTAATAAATACGAATTCCAGTGTGTCATGCTTTTTTTCAATTATACCCTTACAGCATGTACCACAACACGCACCATTTTGTAATTAGGCCTACTTAGACTTTATAATTAGATCTATTCCGTGAACAAGCGGAAAATATTTCAGCAAAATCTATATATACCCAGATTAATAAAACTTTAAACTTTAATGTTTAAATAAGTATATACTTAATGAATGAAGGTTCATGAAGTTGTTAATGTATGAGAGTATAATACAAAGATATTTCGAAGACTGATCTTCCTTTTTGGAAGCGGAGTTTCAGCAAGAAAAGTGAGACCAGTGAACAGATGAAAAACAATTTCTTCCTAATCTTCCGATTTTTTCAAAAATCAACTTCAAGCAGAACCACCTAAAATTCAAATTTTAAAATGGACATGAGTAAGGAAATTTTGTATCATGGATACGGGGCTTGGAGATTAATTTCAAGATAAAAGTGAAAACAAGGCACCTAAGTTCAGCTGATTTGTTTATTTTGCGCTAGTTGCCTTATTTTTATCTCTATTGTTTAATTCATCTCCACACATAAGAATGAAGGCGCCTAAAGATGATTTTTGAAAAAATCGAAAGCTTGAAAAGGAAATATTTTTCATCTGCTCACTGGTCTTATTCTTCTTTATTATACAAAGGTATTAAACGGCTGTTTAAAAGTGGAATGATTCCTGATGATATCGGAGCTTTTAAGGCAAAAAACTTCAACACTGACTCGAAACATTAAGTACCTACTATTGCAGGGCAGATGTAATCAAAAGCCCTCTGCAGGAGCTACGGTACTTCCTACCAAGAGGGCGGCGTATTCTAACTCACAAGTGTAACTCGTATCCTTGATGCCCGTACTTCGCTCCACGCTATCAAGGGTAGATGAAAACTATCTTACTCCATGATGCGAAAACTAAAAATTCTTCAGGAAACTGTGGTCCCAGATTAGAAAGGAAAGAGAAAACGACATGGTTCAATCCATGGTATAGGCGTTATCGCTTTTTTTCAGTTTCTTGTTCGTGAAGACACGTTTGACTACGAGTGTAGTTTTGGCGAGTGCACCACACTGGAAAAGCGAACGAAATAAAACTTGGTTGGAGGCCCGGTGGATTTAGAGGCGGAACAGGAAACACGGAGAGGAAGAGACCAAAAGCCCAGAAGATAAATGCTGTTTTGTCATGCCGAGTTTCTCCGCAGCAAAAAAGAGCGAAAAACAAAATGTAAACTTTTAAATACAGAAATGGTAGATGCTGAGTAACAAAGAGAAGTTCAAAAAATAGAAAAAAGAGAGAGCCGTGGTAAAATTTTCCGATTCCTCACGCAGGATCTTAGCGTCAAGGTCTCGGGTCAATGATATTGACAAGTTTCTGTCCCATTTCGATGATCAAAACCTTTAGATCAGTTTCTTGTACAAACTGCACTTTCTACTCCGGCCAGAAGATTTTCAACAAAAAGGAGCCATGGCAATTGAAATAAAATTAGAAATATCTTCTAACATAATTTTTATTTATTTCAGCGTATACAAATCAGGTTCAACTTTGGGTATCTATATAAAAACTCGAATATCATGCTATCAAAGCTTGTATGAGGATGAATCTCAAAAAAATATCAATCCTTCCAAGTCTTAGTCTCGAGGAACAAATTCATTAGTACAACAAGGTACAACCACAAGATATACGTAGAGAGAAATAGAAGTAAAAATATTTACAGGAATTGAGAAAAACGTTTACAGCTTCCACCAAAATACCTTAAAAAACGTCAACTGCAGTAGACTTATTAATATAGGTCACCTGTATAAATTCGTTTAGAAAATAATGATAAATAACAAGCGCTCCTAAAATACTCCACCAAAGACTACAACTTCATTGCTTTAAGGCCCCACCAATAAACAGGCTATCGCCATAACTCAAACTGGTGTTCCCAAGAAAAGTTGCCGTACGACATTTTCGCACGTGCTACTTTGATTAGATAGATTCAACTTCTGACAAAGCGAAATACGGGGGATATATATATATCCCACACCCAATTGTGTCTTGTCTTGATAATGGGACCAATACCATCTCTATGAGCCCCTTCATTAGATCCAAGTTGTATAGATTGGTAGCGCCCACAAGCTACAGCTGCCACGTCATCGAGGTCTCAATGCTTTTCTGCAAGGAGACTTTGGGAGCAAATAAAATAGAGGCAATAGCTAGTCCCAGTGCTGACCATAAAGCAAAGATCCTAATGAACGATGCATCAGCTTTTGTCCTCAAGACACCACATCTCTCCCCCGCGCACAACCGCCGTGCGTATCGCGGTCCCATTTGGGCAGAGCGCCGCACAAAAGAACATCGAATTAATGATGCTGTAGTTCATGCCTGGAATCACTTCCACGCTCACTAATGGTCAAAGAATACGATATACGAAGCCCAAAAACTGAAAAGACAACGCCACTAAATCTCGCGAATGCCGTCAATAAGGCACGGCAGCAATACGAGCACTGGAGCTGGGCAGGAGGCCTGGGCCACCGATAAGGAAGGTAACACAAGCGAGTTCCCGGCCTCCCGCGCGGCCAGGTAACCACACTAACAAATTAGGCCGCAAGCCGGCCGACTTTTGAGTAATTAACCTATTAAACGGCAATGATGTGGATTTGTACTTCTGTGATGAGGCACTGCACCTCAGTGATGTGAGGTGCTACACCTCAGTGATGTGAAGTGCTACACCTCAGTGATGTGAGGTGCTACACCTCAGTGATGATCTATACCGCAGTGATGGGGATTTATGCGGCCGTACATCGGGTTTAGATGATCACAATACACACGATAATACATAACAAAATGTACGCCAGATGAACCTTAACTAAAAATTTACATAAAATATTCATTTCATGAAGCATTACAAAATGAAGGATAAACTTGAATAGTTTTTAGCTATCTAGAATAGTTCAGTAATACATTTTCTATTTACCACACATTGAAGTAGTAGACCCTGCGATGACTACTATGTTTAGTACACCAGAACTCAGAAAAGAACAATAAAACAAGTTATCGTTACCATTCCTGAAATAAATAGACCTTCAATAAATATTGTGATACAGCAATAATGCATTTATAAATGTACATTTTTCGTTTAATATGAGTAAGCGAAAGAAAACGAAAAGGCCTGAAAATATTAGCAATAATTACTGAAAATAAACATTTAGAATTTTAACGCAAGTTATTAGACTCGCAGCGCCTCCCTTTAAAACAGTGCCTCACAAACGGACGAATGTCGTTTACGCCCAAAAGCTACAGAAACACAATGAAATAATACGGTTCCAGTTTCATCTCTGCGCTGCAGAACGACAGCAAGGTTCATAAGAATAATATTTCATCCTCCAGACGGGGTCTAACTTCAACGAGGCCGCCGCCTAATATCATGTGAGGATAAGCAATGTACTAACCAAGTGAGAGATCACCAGCGATAGCGTCAGGCCCACAGGCTTGGAGTGGAAAATCAGATTCCAAGTTGAGAGCATTTCTCATAACTCTGAGTCAGCTTCTGCTGAAGAGAGCTGATTATAATACAGCTTTCAGACGCAACTCATTTTTCTTCAATAATTTCCTGGGCAAAGAAATCCTTCCATCTGACAAATACAAATTGCGTCTCGCATCTCGAAAGTTTTTCTTTGGACTCTCAAATTCACAAAACGCTTAGAAAAGAAAGGTTGGGTCAGAAGAGTATGGATTAATAATAATAATCGGCGAAAGTTTGCTTTCGCATGCGAGACCGTAAGACGATCAAAAGAAACCAACTCCATTGCCGCTTCTTTGGCCAAAGGGGAGGGAAGAATTTCTTGAGCCAGATCCTCCTTTGTAGGGCCCTCGTCTGTTTATTAAAGGCCTAGTCTTTGCCAGTGGCTCAAAAAGTACGAGTTCAAGTCGAATGGTTTATGCGCTTTGCAAATCTTGGCAAGGAAGAAAATTTCAAGACTCTCATTAGCGTCTGCACGGAGCCTTCATCACTCATTAGTTCGGTAATTTTTGGAATTTCCTCAGGATTCTGAACTGAATCTGCCCAGGTTTTTGCTCATGCGAAGGTCTTGATATCTAATTACCTCGAGTGACTTCTCCATATTCTTCAGTGGGCCTTCCTACGCGCGTACAGCGTTCCGAGGATGCGATGATCAAAGCGAGGCTTCATAGGCCGGCCTGATTTGATCTCATGAACAAGGACTTGCTCCTGAATTGGACTGAGTTACTTACGTCACAATTTATTTCGCATGCAAGTGAAGCTCATCACAAATAGTCTCTCTGAAATCAACAGTTTTTACATTTCACAGACATATGGCGTCTCTGTCGAGTATTTCAAAGAAACTTACCCATTGCATTAGGAAAAAAGGGTAGGCGTTTTTTAGGATACACGCTAATTAGCACGAGAATATTTGATAAAAAGTAGCCCGAATGCATATCTTTTGCATGTCTTACACTTCATTAGTTCGCACACGTGTGTTTACTCTTTAAAATGAAAGTATCGAAACTCTTAGCAAAGCCTCTCTTGTTGAAAAAACAGAGGGTTGACACACAAGCTGAATTATGGTAACCCTCGCTCATCAACAAATACAATTCACATAAAAAAGATACACGAAAACTATTTTAAATGTCATGCTGAGGTTTTGACGAGCGACATTGAGACGTTCTGCCAATTCTAATTCTGAACTCAAAGGTGAGAGGTGGTGCAGGCGAGGTCAGCGTGAGAGGTGGTGCAGGTGAGGTCAGCGTGAGAGGTGGTGCAGGCGAGGTCAGCGTGAGAGGTGGTGCAGGCGAGGTCAGCTCGTAGTGTGCGAAGTGTACAGCCACGCTGTGCAACACCACGTACTTAGCGAGGAATCAGGATGACCGTATCACAAAATGTGCGAAAAACCAGTGTGATTTTTTCATTGCCAGAAAAAGACAATATTAAAAAATGAAGGTTTTGAAATGGCCTTAATGTTGACATGAACCCATCATTCGCCAGCATTCCTTAAATGGGATGGTTATAAAACTCGTATTTTTTTACTGAAGACAAACCTTCTGTTTTCTTTAAAAGGAACCTTCCTGTTGTTAAGGAGAAAACTTTTTTCCTATCGAATGCAACGGTTTCAAATTTAGCACAGTTATGTAAATCGATGAAATGAAACATTTTACTCTGCGTCATTTTCTCGATTCGTCGGAAAAAATGAGATATGAAAAATACAGGTTTTTTGTACGATTTTCAAAAAGAAGCAACTCGCATAATTTTTCACTAAAGCGATGGAGTTAGTCTTATTTTATGTTTTAATGCAAAGAACGAAAGTAGTAGAAAAATTTGGAAACAAACAAAAATATATATATATGTTTTTGAACATTTTGAAAAAATTGTCAATTTTTACAGCTTTCTTCATATTTTCGTGAGTAACTTTCAGCTTTTAAAATAGAAAAGAAATCGTTTAAGAAATCTGTTATCAATGGAATTTCCCGTCGAATGAGCTACGTTTAATTATTGTAGGACGAAAACTCCAGGAGTTGATGGGCCTCCAAGTCGAACAAATACATTTTATAGGAGAAGTAAAATAAAGAATGTCTCATTTTCGTGAAATTCCATATGAATTACTTGCAAAAAAGGCAATTGATGTATTATACAATCAATTTAAAACTATACCCACTAAGTGGTGTGACTGTTGCAGAGCGCAAGAGTTGGGCGGCGACGGTAGAGGAGTCTGAAGCGGGATCGTGGCCTGAGCTGCGCTGAGGCGAGCGTAAGCTCCTTCCTAATTCATGCGATCACGTGCGTGCAGCGGTCACAGCACTTGGTTAGAAGCTTTCTAAAATGATTTCATAATATAAAACTGAATAATTTAAAAACAAATAATATTTAGCTTTGTCAGCATTTTTTTTCTCTCTTCGTCCAAAGCACATCAAATTTCGCACGCACAGTTCTCAAATTTTGATGTTGTGAAGTATGTATCGTAGAACATTTTGAATAAAAAGATAATTTTCAAACATTTGAACAAAACTCTATCCGACGGTTTCCTTAAACTAATCTGATATACCTATCCATTATGAAAACGCTAAAATATTTCAAATAAATAGCATTATATAAAAAGCTATGCTTTTTTTACATGATAGAACGCAGGTGCCTACTGAGCCAATGATAACTTCGTAAGAAATTTTTCCAGGTTTTTCAAAAAGTATTGAAATCAAACTGAAAATACGAGAAGACCAGCAGTTATATACACAATCGTGCATGTGGTGGACATGGAACACTGTTGCTAATACTTTATTCTCCATGAAATGGATGCAGACTAAAGTGCTAAGTAAATCAAGGCTGCATGACGTGGGAAGGATACAGATCACGAAAACGAGAGACGATGGCTCAGCTAAACCGAAATTCGTTCAGACCACGACTTTATTGATTAATGAAAGCAACGAAAACGCACCACGCACAAGCATGTGTACATCGGCGAACTGCAGGGCTGGAGACCCTTGTAAACCGCACGTGAAAAGGGCAAACTACAAAATAAAAGTCATAGGGAAAATAGGTTGGCAAATTTAGAAGGACTAATTACCTCCGACGAATGTATCTTCAAAGCTAATAAAGCATCAAGGTGAGGGAAGATGAGCGGTCCAAACTTAAAGATTTAATGCCAGAATGAAGCATAATAAAGGCGAGGTCAGGGCATACAGGCAGTCATAAGCTCGAACCGTGCAGGCTGAGTTCTCCCATCGCTAAGATCGTTGAGTCACCGCTCAGAATCGCGTACCGTTAGGTGCAACCAGATTCAACAAGATTGTGCCCGCGCTGATTTCCGCATTCAACACGCTTTACGACGATGATATTCTTGTACTCGTATAAATTTTATCTACACAATGATACGATATTTCACTTTCTTCCTACACTTGAACTTGTCGAGCCACCAAACGCCTGGATTTTTATAACGTATGATTTAATGCGGTAATTTAACTTCGACATCTATCAATAACTTCCGCACGGTGAGTATAATCTGATTCTATTACCTACCGTCCAGTGTTTTATACGTAGAAGGTTCCTCACAAGGAAAATGAAGGTCATTTACTGAGTGACGAATCTGAGTGCCGAATTTACTGAGTGACGAATCTTAGTGGCGAAGTTATCGAGTGATGAATCTGAGTGACGAATTTACCGAGTGACGAATCTGAGTGACGAATTTACTGAGTGACGAATCTGAGTGACGATTTTACTGAGTGACGAATCTGAGTGACGAAGGTACTGAGTGATGAATCTATCAGTCCCCAGCCTACCTCTATGATCTAGTCCATTTACTTCCGGTGTGCAATTGGTGATGAAGTAAATTGGAAAACCCATAAAATAAAGTGGAAACTGCGTATTCTGTTTGGAACACAAGCGAGTTCAAGCAGCCCCTCATTCCATAAAT
>VOMN01036951.1:0-16278 GCA_014899125.1 Orchestia grillus
TGTGTGTGTGTGTGGGGCTGTGCGGTGGCAGCGGGGCACGTCAGGAGGTGTGTGTGTGTGCGTGGCTGTGCGGTGCCAGCGGGGCACGTCAGGAGGTGTGTGTGGGGCTGTGAGAGGATAGACATGCTGGCAGGACGAGAGTAGTACAGATTGACGGTGCAATATCAGAATACAAAACGTGGGTACTGAGAACAAGAAATGCAGTCAATCTGCGGGAATGAGAAGCAGAAACTGGAGTGAACAAGGCAGGGTAATGTTACTTTAGAAGACGAGGGAACTACCGTCACGGAATCACAAGCCAGTAAGAATAGTACCTAGGAGTGGCTGTTCACGAGAGGTGTAATTGACAACCTGAAATAACACCTTTATCAAACTTCGCCAGACTGTATTTTATACAGAAAGCGACGGAAAAACGATACGATTTGTAAATGTGATGCGCTCAACTCGTTACCGCCCTTAAAAAACAAAGATGATAGGCTGGATGAGTCACGTTTTCGATATACAAGGAAATGTGGACAGCCGTCAACAGCTCTAACCTTCCTCACGGTCCCAGTTTAATTTCATCTACCTCTCATGATCAACAAATCATCACGGTGATTTCAAAGGCGACATCCAACAATACATCCACTTGCAGAAGTCACTGATGTGATCATGCTGCAGCACTGGGACGCACCCGGTGAAAATCCCGTGCAATAGCCTCGACCGAAAAAATGAATCGAAGAGAAAGCATGAATCGATGAAATCGTCATTCAACACAATTATGCAGGAGTGGCACGACGGAACCTTCCTAGAACGAATATAAAATGAAGAATGCATCCTGCGGAATCTAGTGCAACCGCAGGCAAGATTAGCGTTGCTGTTTCTGTTGGAACTTGGAAGTAGCCTCAAGACATTTCTGAGGACCGTAAAGTACCAAGCGTGGTAGACGCCCTCGTCAAACTCGCTGCGGAGTATGCTGACTCGCACTAATTCTGGAACCGCAGAGCGCAAAACGTAAAATTTACTTTGAGGTATAACCGCAAAATGGAAACCTCAAGAATAATACACATATTTTTGCAAACTTTCGGTGCACAGCGGTGTATCTGATGAACAACCTCCTTACAAAAGCAGTAGCACGTGCCTCTAAAATGCTTCAAGGCGGAAAACACAATACTTTACCCACAGCTCTAATAAACAGAATTTTATCCGTCTGATTTTGATCAGTCCCGGTACTTAACAGGACTGGGCGACAAAATTCAGGGAAGCAATAACAAAAAAAAAACGGAGATTACTTCAATTGAAGAAAACTGAAGCGAAGATTATAATCGAACTGGCCCAATACTTTGGACAGCGCAAAATCAGCAACACTGCACCAAGATAATAACGCGAGGCTGCTGCGGAGGGAAAACTACAAAAAGCGACAGCGCTTTCACCGTTTTTCCGTGAACGTAAAGTTCGTTACTCGGAGACTTAAAGCAGCGCTAGAAGCACGCGGTGCTCTGCACAGCAACAGAGCACATGGGGAAATAAAACGGGGCTGTAGTCGTAGCGCTGGAGTCTGTTGCTAAGGTCGACCCGGTGAGCGGCGGCAGAGCCACGACCGAGGAGGGCGCCCCTGTGCGTGCGGCGACGCAGGGAGGGTGAGAGGCAACTGTAAAACCTCATCTATGCATCGCACCATTTTCTCAGTGACACGGAAACCTTCAAGATATGGGTTATTCAGCAATTACAACAAAATGAAGCGACAGATTAGCCAACATTGGCATTAACAATAACAAAAATGGTTCTGCTATGGAATGTATAGGATATGAAACTTGATTGCAATTTACGTAAAACTTCGCTCAAGTTCAGAAGAGTTTCTATGGAATCAAATTTTTATGCGAATTTGCTGAAAGCTCTTGAGAAGGACTGCCTACAAGACGCTTGAGAATAAATCGAAACCCAGAGCATATGAAATTAATTACCTGTGAGTAGACGAGCACCTGATGCGTTTACACCACAAAACGAACAGAAATAAGTAACAAAAATTAACATTCGCTGACCAAAAGCTTTAGAGCTGCCTAATATTTATGCACTCATATGATCACCAAATTGACTACGCCAAATTATGCACACGTTCACCGCAACCTGAGGCGTTTTGTGAATCTGAAAACGGTAAAATTTGAACTCGAATTTTGGGACAAGGAGTCATGTCATTTCCACGAAGAAGAGGAGAGAAATTGGAAAGACCTCCCGAATAACATCTGATTTAGAAATATGTTTCCACTAACCGTTATGCGGCAGCTGCTGTTCTTCACTGCACAAGGCGAGCCCGCAATGCAGTTGTGAAAACAACTCTGAATTGAACCAAACTAAGGACAATGAGGAGTGACTTTGTAGGACACGACATTACGCACCGATCTCCTCAGAACCAGTCCCCTCTATACCATAAACATATCGGGACCCAAGTTTACTTTCTCACGAGAGACTGTGTTTGAATGAGAAATTTTAACATCGACATAGTGCTCAAACACAAATTGGTAGAGTCGACACTCAGAATGCTGACAGGGATTATAGGGGGAGGCTGAACAGCGAATTGGACACAGTGAAACGTAGGAGGCGAAGTGAATAACGACCAATGATACTAAAAATTGTAGAAACTGATACTTTAAAGAAGTGTACGTCGCAACATTAAAATAGAATTTTTAAAGAAACATAATTAAACCCTTCAATATTGAGAACTTTTCACTTGTTTCTTCAATACGCTGAAGTTTACTTCAACAAAACTTATGAGTTCTAAGTACTCGAATCGTCCATTCTAATGGATATTTAATACCTTATGCATAGAATCAAATATAATGTTCATTCTAATTTTTAGCATTACTTTTATACTTAAAGATACGCGTAACCGACTGGCTTGATCCGTGACAATTTTGCGCGTATCATTTGTGAAGACCGTCACCTCTGCTTTCAGCACCAGAAACTGGTACGACACTCATCACAATTCGGTCCATCACAACCCCCAATAAATCGTACTTACATTCAACACCTCGTGACAACACGTGCAATGGCTGTATTGCACCACGTTTACTAATAAATGTGCGGTGCTACACAAGTCATGACGGTACGTAATACATCACAGAAGAGATTACCGTTCCCTCGGTGTTGTAGCACACAAAATACAACGTTAGGTCCTCTCCGGTCGCTCACCCCAAGCGTGTGCACCCCACGCCTCTCTAGGTCATGCGGACGCGCGTATGGTCAATCATACGAGGCCTGCGTGCGACGGTCACGCTTGTCACAACCTCTCATTTAGGCTGCTCAGCGACGCGCGGCACGACCACCGTTGTTGGTACAGCAACACAGCAACGACGCTCTACTTCATTCACTCGCTCGAATTTGCTACATAAAAATGGTTACGCAAGGCTACAACTTGAATGAATGCGTATCAAGTGGTTACCGAATTAGGAGTTTCGATGATTTTATTCGAGCCTACTTTAACACGTAAACAGCAGTATTTCGATAAGAATATTATTCCCATGAGATTTATATTTCCCTAAGTCACATAATTTCTACCTTACACACAGGTAACCATGTTCACAATATAATTTCTCGAAAAAGTATCGCTTTCATAAGGCAGGTTTTGGATTCAGGCGTAAATGAACATATACTCAAAAAAAAAAAATTATCCTTGCAGTTAAAAGATTCTGCATTTACACTATGATAAACTTATGCCTAATATCGTTGAGTGAAAAATTAAAATATATTATAATCTTTGAACCTGCTCTTACAGAGCAGCACGTTAAACTGATGACCTGGACAAAGGAACAATCAACGAAATACGTTGTGAACAAATTTTAGAATTGTATTCGCATAATAGGAAAGTGTGTGATTGAAATTTTACGGAGCCGGAGCAAAGCTTATTCTTTGCAACGAAAGAAAAGTACGACTACAATGTAAGCAACGCAAGCGGGTAGGACTGACAACAGCGCAGGTATTCGTGCCTCCGTGACAAAGAAAAGATTTTGATTAATTGATTAATGCATTCAATACAAATTCAAATGCAGGAAACGAGCTTACGCAGAGAAAGTCAATCACATACAGGCGGACGAGCCGAAGACTTGACTGCTGAAACTTCAAGTAAATTTCAAATTTAATTTCCAGACGAACACATTCCTACCAACAACTAATGACTAGTTGACTCAGAGCGTTTAGAAGCTATCCGAGGTCCCGATGTTGACGAGTTACCATGTCCAAGTCTCCTCGTCAACCAAGGACCACAAATGTAGCAGTCCATGTGGAGCACGGCATAACAGAACAGAAAATGGTAGCGCGAATGAGCCTAATGGTACATTCTCGCGTTCCTAACCAAGAATGACAATGAAATAAACGTTTCATGATTACAATACATCGCATCACACCGTCGGTACATCGTCTCTTGCACACACTGATAAGGAGGAAATAAAAAAGAATTCGCAGACTGAAATCGAGTCCCAATGCGTCGCAACTGAAGCGGAGTACGCTGCTGCGAGGCCCTCATCTTCCCTTTCTCTCTTCACCAGGGGAGGACACACTTGTTTTTTATGTGTAATGAATTTGTATTCAAGTTTTTTGTCGTTTTTTTCACTGGGTTTCCCTGGTAAAAATCCGTGGGTAGCGAGTCGCTGTTAAGTTGTGTAAAAAATGAACATTTAAGAAAAAACAAGCCCTAAGACGTATTTTGAATCAGCAATCGAAAAATCTACAAATTTCGTAAGAGCTAGTCACTAAAAATAGCATATCTTATGAACAACATTCTTTTCAGTAGATTGTTTTTTTCCCTTAAAATTGGCCAAAATTTTCCCCGATACATATACCAAATCTTTGCTCGCCCAAAAATTCGACTTCATCCAACGATGTAAAATAATTACGAAATTCGCCCCAGCTGTATGAACAAATATTATCGTTTTCCCATCGCCCTGAACAAATATTAAACTGAACTCGTTCCCATAAAATTTTTTGCAAGCAAGTGGAACTGTAAAATAATTTAAAATGTTCCCCTTCCATTTGACAAAATTGAGCATTTTGGACGAACTCGTGCACAATTCAACAGCTACTCTGTCAGAAGTTGCTGAGCACATACCAAAGCATCTCAAACCGTGAGCAAATTTTAGAAAAAAAAACATTGATAGAATTTCCGGCTGGTGGCCATAACATCCACAAGCAGTGTTCAGAAGACGACGCTGAGCGTAACTGGACCTGGGAGCTTTGAACACAGAAAAAGCTGCGATGCATTTCCAAAACCTAACAATTGTGGAGGGGGCCTAGGTTTGCGTTGGGAGCTGGACTCCCTCTGCCGGCCGTCAGCCCCAGGGCCGTCATTAGTGCCAGATGACAGCCCTACACTCGCGGCCTGAGGGGCCCCTCACCACTCTCAGCGCAGTCCCTCGCACATAGGACCAGCNCTCTCTCTCCTTCTCTCCAACACCCAAGCGCATGCTACACCATACGAGGGAGGCTTTAAACCAGCTCAAGTGCATTGCACCTATAAGAGAGATAACCTCATGACTCTTGCAGTGAAAAAACTGAATGATTAGGAAAATTCTTGGTCGAAATGTTGAATTCATGAAATTATTTCAAAATATTTTCAATTAGCAAGAAACGAAGGAGTCGTTATAAAATTTGGGATACAAGTGAGGAGAAGTAAGGATAGCAGCGCTTCAGAAAGTCAGACCATCTCTGGGTAGAGCAAGAAGGGACCATTAAGAATGGACTTAATGACTGGGGAATCTATGCACAATGTGTGTTCCACACAGGATCCCTGTGATAGAAAAAATTAAGATGGAAAAGGAAGGAAAGATAAAGAATAATCAACGAAAAAGGCATAAAAATGGTAAGATGCAATATGGGCGCGAAAGATAGAAGTCCCGAAGGCCTATTTACGGCAAAGGTAACCTAATCGTGTCCTCGTGGGGACGCCAGTTCCAATAGCGTAGGATAGACGAGTCTAACCTAACCCTATTGCTGATGATCTATCCTATGCACTTCAAGTGGGTGATACAAATGAAACTTCCAATCAATTCTTGGACATACATGTTAAGACTACGACAATTGGGAAATTGATCATTTAAATGATTAGATCCAAAAAGACAATTCATAAAAAAATTAAACTTCTTTGCTTTTGATCGCAAGGTTCTATTACCATTTTCATCAAGTTGAACCGATAATCTGAGTGCTGAGAACACAAATTCATGAGGTATTTCAAGAGCTTAAAGTTTCAGCGAGTCTCGCTATCGTACTTCACTACCGCCAACTAAAAAGGCAACGTAAGCGACGCGCAGTGATAAAAAAAAACATTCGAAGACACTCGAACAAGGTATCATCTGCACATTACAGTGATGGCCAAAAATAGTTGTGACGGATACAGGGTGAGCCACAAAAAAAGTGTCGAGATTTTTAAATACTTATTACTCAGCATTTCTCGTAGAGGACTCGGTGTGGTTATATCTTAAACATTAGTTTGTCTTCTTACACCAGATAAAACATTTTGTTCACTGGAATAGTTTAGGTACAGTTACACCAAAAATAAAGGAGTTTTTTGGTCAACTGTGCGAGTAGATAAAAAGGTCAGCACCAATTTATTAGCTACAACTACGCTCACTATTAAAATAGGGAGAAAATAAATACTAGGAATTTCTAAAATAAAATATTCAATAATAATGATGAAACAAGTTTTCATTTCCGCCCATATTCATGTTTCTACTCCAACCAATGGCCACCGTTACTTTCAGACCATTTTTGACATTGGACTCATTTTTCGCATTGATTTTAGAATTATTTTTAGGTTGCTCAAGTTCGTTTACATTTCTGGTGATACAGTCACGTAAGTCTAGTAAGTCCATTGGAGGTTTTTCGTAAAAGTGATTTTTAAAATTGCATCAGAGAAAAAATTTTACGAAGTTAGATTGGGATTGCGAGGCGGCCATTTCCCCCTCTGCCCAACTCCAATGACACGCTTTCCCAATACTTCATTTAAACAGTTCCGTACGCCGTCTTGCATCCACACACTTTCTTGAACCAGAGATTCAAGAGAAATGTAGAACGAAATTAAATTGGTTCATTATTAGAATTAAACCATATGAGTTATCTCGCACAATAAGTAAAAAAAACACGTACTGAGTAGCTGTCCCTAAATTATTCTCGTGAACCAAAAACCTATTTAACTAATATAAGTAAGGAACTTAACGTTTAAAACGTGAGCAATCTGAAGTCTCTGCAATCAATACTCAATAAGAAATATGTATTTGAAAATCCGGATACCCTTTTGTGGCTCACGCAGTATTATTTGCTTCCCATACAAATTATTTATGCATGCATGAAGATATGTGAGGGTCGATACCTTCATGGTATTGAGTGGAGGAGGATAAAGTACATATTGACAACCTATGACAATTTTTTTATAAAAATAAAAAACGAAAGAAGATTAATAGGCCCCGAAAAGTTACATGCAACTATTCGCAAACTCCAGAACCGTATGGATCCAGGAAATCGACAGCACGTTCACCGAAACCATGATAACCCGCGACCAGCCATCAAAGGCGGCTCCGCCACGCTTTTTACGACGAGAAGCTCCAGAAGCCTTCAAACGTCCTTCGATTTAAACATAACACCCGGGAGAGTGTGACATTTTCAACTCATCAGAAAACTTTGTACAGACGAAAAGAACGACAGCACCAGCAGTGACGAAGTTACACAACAGACGGGAGGAGTGGGTGCGGGATGAAGTGCAGAGGAATAGTGAAGATTGGTCAAAAGTTATTTTTTCCGGACAAAAAAACTAATTTGAATGGACCTGAACAGGCGCGACTGAAGAATGGAGGAACAAGTCTCCAGTGCGCAGCCTCTTAGAAGAGGACCTCTAATGATCTGGAGAGCATTTTACATCGGAGATAAGGCGAGTATGGTGAAAATGAAGAAGGGCAGAACGCATTGAAGTACACGACTGTCTTAAAAAAGTTTTCTTTCATTTCTGGGCAATCATCACTAGAATAACGTGGTGCTCCAATAAGATAACGCGACAATTCACACTGTGGAAATGATGACCAATTTGACTCGTAGACCTCAATGTGGCTACTTTGAGTCGGCCCCCGAAATCCCCCCTCCCCAGATCTGAATCCAATCAAGAATCTCTAAATTATATTAGCAAAGGCAGGTTCACGTCAATGGGAGACCATTCGAAAAAAACACGTTGTGGTGAGCCGATACAAATGCTTACAAATCCGATTCATTCTACGAATAACCACTGAGTAGGGGTACTTTAATCTTAAGCGAACATATGTAAAGATAAAGGAATTTTAAGAATTGCCATTTATGAAGGGTGCACATTATTTTCATCAAAATTTACACCAAAATCAGTTTCTGTAATCTCTTGTCGAAAAGTAACCTAAATTAAAATTTTGTTTGCACTAGGATTTCTAGTTTAATTACTTTCCTTAAATAAAAGTCTCATTAACTTTAAATCATCATTAGCAAAGTCATGTGTGAATTTGTACGATGTTCTATCATTATTTCCGCAACTTTAGGTCCGACCACACGTATTTACGCAGATCTTGAACAAGGCTGACAAACAAGCTAGCTTATAAGCACAGCATTGCTTCTCACAATTCAAGGATCCACCACTTCCACTATCGCATAAATTAATGCAAGACTGAATTAACCTTTAGGTCCTAATCCTGACCAGGCAATTCTAGATAACTCTTTTTTACAACCACCGGTGAAGGATCTGTTACCCATTCAATTTCCTTAATGATATTGAAAGACGCCAGTGCTGGGAGATTTAAAAAGGCGATCCCTGAATTCATTTGCAGTAGGTGAAGTGGGCACAGGCTGCGGTAAATTACGACAGCGAGAGCCATGGCTGCCGCGCCGCAATTACTGCCATGCAATAAATCGAAGCATCGATCATCGAACCAAGTGGGTCAAGGATGAGCAAACACGCTTCACCTAAATTAATTTCAAAAGAGCAAACGTTCAACGATCTTCGCGAGAAGAATTTGTGAGATTCGCTACCCAGAGTCTCAAAATTCTGAAAATATCAGCGAGTACCTTTCTCCAAGATACGAATAAAATTTATAAGAAAAATTATACAACAACATGCTCACCATATTATTACGAATGCGTGCACAAAAATATCGAATGGGTCCATAAATTTTGATAAGAGACAAAGATTATGCCGAACACGAAACTAATTGCAGGCGCCATGCCAGGAAGCTGTGCAGAATTCGCTTCGGTATTAACTCACCATCTCCACTTACATTATTGTGCGAGTTTGAAGGAATTCTGCACTCTGCTAAGCGCTTTAATTATACTGAAGTTTCTAATTCCCTGAACGTCAAATTTTGAACACAAATTGGAAAGCTGAAACGCATCAGCAAACAACTATGTCGTATGATCATTACTTCACCGAATAGATAATATTTTTGAGTTTCGTAAATTTTCACATCTGCACTTCCGTTTAACTTTTTTTTACACACTAATACTTACATAAGCTCAAATCGTACTTAATTCAACAAATACGAGTTACGTAGAAATTTTCAATCCCAATTAGTCTCAATATACCAGTTCGATAATTATATAATTTTAAACTAAAACCCCGACGCATTCTAGCCTTGCTAATACGGTAGACATGTTCAAAAATTTCAATGGTTGTTGTTCGAATATATGAGTACTTTCATTTTACTAAGATAACCTAGTCATTTTCCTAACACATATAACAATTCTCTCACCATACTTAACCAAAACTTTTCATGACAGTTGCTCCTATAGAACATACAAATTTCACACAATAGTTTCTCAAACAAAATTTTTTAATTTTATATAAATTTTGCTCATCTTTGCTGCTGGACAAAAAAGCAGCAAAGAAAAAGAAGTATCAAAAAGAAACGTGGAATTCTGGATCAGGCAAAATGATCTGACACATTTTCAAGTTGAATGATAGGCAAATAAAGTAAAGAAACAAAAACGTGTTTTTATTTTCGAAAAGTATATCTAATGCTATTTTGTTTAGAGGCATTCATTCATCGCCCTCGATCTATTGAACAACTTAAAGATGCAATTCGTCAAGAAAATACTGCCATTCCACATGAAATGACCCGCTGAGTTATAGACAACTTTTGTGAACGCCTTCGACAGTGTATGGACAATAATGGATCCTATTTGACTGATTTAATTTCTAGAACATAATGGCTTTATATGTACTTTTCAGAAATAAAAATACTTTTTTGCTTCCCTACTTCATTTGCATTTTATTAAACCTACAAATGTGTCGGATCATTTTGCCTGACCCTGTAGATAGAATAGATGTACTGTACACGTCAATAAGCTTACAGTCGTTAACGCTTAATATATCGCAATCAAGGTAACCTCGAAATTGCCAAAAACTTGAATCGTTATTAATATATATGAATAGATGCAAAGAGATATATTTATAAAATTTTTACTCGTATAAATAACACAGCAGGAGTCCAATGGAAAGTTTCATTGGTTACTCGTGTACCAGAATCCTTTAATCCAAGTGTTTTCGGTTCTGCTTCATATTACTACTCTTAGCTGTTATGCCATTCGTCCAAGACAAAAAGGGTGTCTATACAGAAATGTCGCTATGTCGCTTAGCTTACATTTAAGATTATTAGGTCTTGTAAGCATGAGAAAATCACAACACTCTTAAAAAAATTTATTAGCTTTTCACAACCATGCCTTCAACGAGAGTGATACGGCATTTTGCGTCAATACAAAGATTATCACAACAAAACAGAAAAGAATACCTGAAAATTCCGAGCTAGGTTTCTCCCACTCTCTTAATAATACGATGGGAAGCTGACTCACACTCGCTCAGCCTCTTTGCCCTCATTAATGACAGGACAGGTGCATGACCTCCAGCACCAGCACAGCTCTTGCTGTGAATCCTGTCACTCCCCCGAAGATGGCTATTTCATTCAAAGGGCTGCAGCTAGTACTACGTACAAGCCAGCAACAGTCGGATCATTGCACAAATAAATAAAGCGGTAAAAAGTTAACGGCTGTAAATTTTCTCTCCGGCTCCCAAACGCCCCCAGCGACCGTAAAGGCTCGTCAACGGATCATGCCCCATTATGGCTGCGCTGAATATTTCCATGCTTACTCGCATTCCTCTATCAATTGAGCCAGCGAGCCGTGACATCCAGTGCAGTAGTCGTAGTCAAACTATTCAAGTAGAAGAGCATACGAAAGTAACATCAGAACTAATAATCAAAAACTGTCACAGAAATCCTTCACACTTCCAAAACCAGAGTTCTGCGGCATTCGAATATGATACAGAGGACACTCGTAATAGACCTCAATTTAACGACAAAACTTGAGCTGAGAGCCTCATTGCCAACAGAAATAGGTTTTGCTTTATATTACTGCTAGGGTTTGAAACAGAATTTTTCTAATGACTAATAACGAATAATAAATTAGAAAAAAAAATCACTATCCGCAATCGTAGACTTTGACAATGGACCATAGCAACAGCGCGAGCGGAGAGATCCAGTTGCTACAAATATTACACGAAAATAAAGACATTCACATGGACGAGGGACGCGCACTCAGCAGGACTAGCTTGGTAACATGCATTGTATTGGAACCCTCGATTTCCGCAGAGAAATAGTGCGCAGTTTGGAACGTGGAGTCCGAACACGAGTATGCGCATCCAATAAGTTTCAGTTCCAGCATAACAATGGTGAATCAGAATCTAAAGCAATGCTAAGTTGTATGCTTCAAAAGAACGTAATATCAAATTACACTCAGGGGGGAAAAGTCGGTACACATAGCAGTAAAAAAAACTGCGTGAGCTTCGCTATGTTCGATTCGGGTATCGCGTTATCGTTTGCACAAGCAAAGGAAGCAACGATACTCCAAGCGGCCGGTGGAGGGAGAAAAGAAGCTGAACATAAAAAGGCTCTAAGTTTCCCATAGCATATGATGAACGAGTTCCAATATCAAGTTGCGCGCACAAAAACTTTCATCAATGAAACAAACTTCCAATTGTAATCAGTTCTTCTTTACTTCATCAAACTTACTTCCAAAGCGCAAGTTAATCCTTTATTGTAGTTGCACGCGGAATTGTTGCCGAGTCGCTAACAACAAAATGGAAACACAAATACAAAGAGAAGTTATATCTAGAGGGGGCACAAAGATCATGGCAACGTAAAACAAGAACGAAGCCATCCAAATGAAATCACGGCGTCTTCGATACCTGCGACAAAATAATGCTAAATAGAGAACGTGGCGGCCGTGAAGGACACGACGAGCAGGGAGCACTACAGCACTGCCCTCGGGACAGAGCGTGAGGTACTCACAGTGTCTGCAGAGTATGGGCGTCAGGAAGAAGACCTCCTGGGAGATGGTGTGCTGCATCGGCTGCTGTGATGGTGGAGTCTGTTGCTGCTGCTGATGGTGGTGGTGGTGATGGTGATGGTGAAGATGAAGGTAGTGGTGGTCAGTGGACGGTGGTGCAGGTCTGCTCCTTCCCAGACTGCCACTGAAGCTGCTTGAGCTGCTGCCACCACTCATGCTGTTGTTGCTGTTGCCACTCATGCCTGTAATACACGGAAAATACAGCTCAAAACGGTAACCACTCCAACATGACATAACAAAAACTACCTTACTAAATAGCCATCCCTCATTTCTGCAGCGTGAATAACGTTCAAACAACAATACTTCAACGGAATTCACGCATGTTCAACTAAACTAAACGCACCGAGGGAATCCTAACTAATGTAATCAATTAGCAAAACTTTTTAAGAAATCAGAAGATACTGAACACAACTGTTGTGATAAATAACACTGAGGAACCGCTTGCGCAAAGTGCAATTTTCCCGGTAAACACAGCCACTCAAATAACAAGTCAAGGAAAGAAGACAATGTTGCCGACGAATCTCTCAACAGAATGCATCAACAGACCCCGGCAAAATATACCGCACGGTATTAAAGTGAAACATCAACACCTTCCACTAACCCGACGTGAGCAGACACGCCCTGAGGGGATATCATAACACCATGCCACGATAGATTCCGACAAATTAAGGCATA
Source organism: Orchestia grillus (assembly GCA_014899125.1). Taxonomy (NCBI): domain Eukaryota; kingdom Metazoa; phylum Arthropoda; class Malacostraca; order Amphipoda; family Talitridae; genus Orchestia; species Orchestia grillus. The sequence goes on from VOMN01036951.1 coordinate 13,048, forward strand.
GAAGTGAAACATTGAACCCTTCGAGTACGTCGAGGAGAGAACGCGCGACTTGGAAATCAACCTCACCCCGAGAAGCACATACCCTCTCAGAAAGTAGGAGGGCAGGCCTTTCTCGCAGGACTGCACCGCCAAGATCCGAATGGAAAAATAAGTCATTAACGGCTTGAAAATATTCCGCGAGTAAACTGAGCCAAAACTTCCAAGGGAGTCGCATACGACAGCTCTTTGAAAAACTCAGTTTCGCAACCGACCCCGCTAGTAATTATGGTCCTACTCGTACTTCAGAAGTTACTATGATACCAATATGTACTCGTATATGTTACGTTATTTACATCTCTGATTAAAAGCAAAAATCTTAAACTGCTTCAATTCATACAGAATGTGCTGTGCGCCCTTACATATGCAAATTGTCCTCGACGCTAAATACCTCTTTTTTCTTATTCCCAAAAAATAAAAATAAATGCGATTTTCTTCATTCGCGAAATCATGAAATTCGTTCCATTCAAAAATAAAACGAAGACTAAGTTATTCCCCGAGACTAGCATTAGTGTTTATAACTCAGCTTATATTTTCAAAAACGGTTCGAAACGGATAATAGTCAGTTATTCAGCACGCATGGCTGAAGTAGAACTCGGGCAATACGTGAACATACTGCGGAAAGCGTCGAGTTTACAGTAGGATTATAGGTCAACAACACATGCGGAACGCCAAGTTTCCGCCGACGTGAATTTTCTCCGAGAGATAAAGAGAAAATCCATCCACAAGCGAAGATCGCTAAGCGCGCAAAATACAGTGGCGAAAGCACCCCTGCGCTACCCAAGCAAATTACAACATTCCCACTATGGAAGTTGCAAGCAGCACAAATGCACTCGAGTCGCAAGTTTGATGGTAGTTTTCTGGCGCTAATACCCCAGAAAAGAAGACAGCAACAACCACGCAGGAGATAAGGTAATGTATTCATAGCTGCGGAGCACGCCGGCTATACAGCACTTAACGGAGCGACGTGGAAGCTCGCTCAAGGGAAATCAGGAGTCCACGGCGCTAGTGTGTAACTAGGCTCCGCGGTAGCTTTGCCCTGCTCAACGTGCCCGTTCCCTCCCAAGGAAAATACGGTGGAATTTTGAAACAAATTCTCCTGCCATTGAAATAAACGAAAATATTATTCAAAAAAATATCGCTATCAAAAGGACTCGTTACAAGGATTCCAAAGTCATGAATGTACAAAAAAAAATTTCCAACGTTTGAAAAGATGAATTGAGTGATCAATTTTTCACTGCAAAATGATACACAATTCGCGGGACTCTTGAAATCAATTTTTAAATTGATACGTGGTGATCCATTGCATACACACCTACCCATACGAAATACTTTTCCAGAAATTGTTCCTCGCTGAAAAAAATTGAAGGACTACTCCATACTCCTCGAAACGCATAAATATAGATGAAGACTTAAACCATTTCAATTAGCAGGTTTAAGTAATTCCTCCAGAATACCTTAGAAATTTTGGAAGAAATATGCATACATTAAAATACTACAATTTCCCTAGCAGCATGGCTATGAAAGTTAACATCCACAATCACACATCCTAACGGATATAGTTCAATTGGAAAGCCAATACTTCTTTTAAGAGCAATTGATGCCTCGTTTATACACATGCATAACGACTCCTTTTTCTTCAGAAAAATACATTATAAAATATTCGACGAGGAAAATTCCAAATTTAAGGAATTAGTTTGCTAACTTTTAGCGAATGTGACACTCCAAAAGAAACATAAAATAATCTGTATTTATAGTAAGAAAAGTTTATCTCTTTTACAACGACTCATCCATTGGACGTTCTGGGTCAAAGTCCCAAATTAGAAGCTCACGATTCCAAAAATTTCTGTTTCAATATGACAGCGAGCCAAACGGCCTGTAAAATCCTCAATTAGAAGTGCGGTATTTGACATGTTTTTTAGGGAGGGGGGAGGTGGCCCGCAGTGGCGGCGCGCTGGGGCTTATGCTGCGCGGCATCTGCGGCTATAAAGAGAACCCAAGTGGCCATTCAAGAGCCTTTAAGAGCCATTAAAGTGGCCAGGCTTTACGCTACGACCCACACTACGGCAAACCAAAGCCTCACGCCAAAACCACAAAATGCATCCAGTTCTCGTTACATGCACTACCGCCCCGCGCTGGTCATGTTCACGCGACGCCTCAAATGCGCCCCGCACCCCAACTTCAAACGTTGCTCGCTTCCCGCGTTCTGGCCTGAGGTTACGATGACGGCATGACAACATGGTGCTGTCTGTGTAATTAGTGTAAATGTAGTTAAAATCAATTATTGCAATGCACGTCCTCAAATGAACCGCGCAACGCAACTTCAAATTTTCTCCCTCCCGCTTTCTGACCTACAATTACAATGATGGCATACCAATACGGCGATATATATTTGGGAAAACCTCGGAGAATTGCGCATCCTACATAATAAATGGCAAAGATCAAACACATTCAGTAATGTTAAGAATACAATAATTTATATGAAAATCTTTAATTAATAATTCAAATAAAAATGCAGAGTGACAAAAAAGTATTGGTAACAAAGTTTTAAAATCCTCAAATGACTCAATTTAATACCACAAGTATGTTAAAAACGATCGAAATTTTGTTCTTCCGCTTTCTAAAAAATTTCAATACAGTCTCCGCAGTCTAGAAGACTACATTGACCGGTTTGGTTTTCAGTGAAATTAATGACTTTGCCCAAGCAACAAGTCTCAGAATGCTAATATTCAAGGAACACAGTATTCAAGTGAGGAGTATGATTATGAAGGAACACCAGACTGGTACCGGATACCGGGAAAATTTCCAGGAAATTCTCTACTTCTATTACCGCTGTACAGGCCATTATAAAGAAATGGAAATCTGAAGGGATTGTGAACACTAAAAGATCGGGTACTCCAGGTTAACTATCACAACGAGGTCGCTCTAAAATTGTCACAATGGTTAACAAAGACCCTCAGATATCTTGCCGAGAATTTGTCATCAGCAGGGGTGGATGTATAGAAGCAAACCATCACCAATACGTTCTGCGTGAAGAAAACCTGAAGAAACGCGCTCCTCGAAAAGTCCCAATGCTGAAAAGAGAACATGTTTCACCTCGATTGCAATATGCAAATGCTTTTATCAACGAAGGAGATGTTATTTTGATATTAGGTGGTCAGATGAGACAAAAATTGACCTGTTCGGCAATAATTA